>CAUYQV010152978.1:0-13613 GCA_963574575.1 Galagoides demidoff
TTGAGACGGAGCCTCAAGCTATCCCCCTGGGTAGAGTGCCATGACATCACAGCTCATAGCAACCTCCAACTCCTGGGCTCAAGGGAGTCTCCTGCCTCTGCCTCCCAAGTAGCTGGGACCACAGGCGCCTGCCACAACGCCCAGCCATTTTTTGGTTGCAGTCATCATTGTTGTTTGGCGGGCCCGGGCTGGGGATTCGAACCCGCCACCTTAGGTGTACGTGCCTTAGCCGATTGAGCCACAGGCGCCGAGCAACATTGAAAAATTTTTAATGTGCACATTGTGAGGGTATATAACACACCTCCTGGGTGAGGGGCTCTTCTAAAAATGGAACTTTACCCTGGAAGTGACAACAACATAACCTAAAAATTGTACCCTCATATTAATTTGAAAAAATAAAAAAATAATGAGAAACTTTTTATTGTAGTTAAATCCATGTAACATAAACGCTGCCATTAAACCTGTTGCTAAGTGTATGGTTCAGTGATATTAAGTACATTCACATTGTTGTGCAACCATCAGCACCATCCATCTCCAGAACTTTTCATCTTGGATGGCACCTATGGCTCAAAAGGGTAGGGCGCCAGCCACATATGCCAGAGGTGGTGGGGTTCAAACCCAGCCCCGGCCAAAAAAAAAAAACAGAACTTATCATCTTTCCAGACTGAGGCTCTGTAACTCATTACACAGTAACTCCTATTCTTCTCTCCTCCCAGCCCCTGGCAACCACAGTTCTTTCTGTCTCTATGAAATTGCTTTGTTCTGGGTACCTAATATAAGTGGAATTGTTTTCAATTTTCAGATATCTTTTTTTTTTTTTTTTAAGACAGAGCCTCAAGCTGTCATCCTGGGTAGAGTGCTGCGGCATCACAGCTCACAGCAACCTCCAAGTCCTGGGCTCAAGCCAGTCTCCTGCCTCCGCCTCCCAAGTAGCTGGGACCACAACACCCAGCTATTTTTTGGTTGCAGCCATCATTGTTGTTTGGTGGGCCCAAGCTGGATTTGAACCCACCATCTTAGGTGTATGTGGCTGGCACCTTAGCTGCTTGAGCCACAGGCGCCGAGCCAATTTTCAGATATCTTCAAGGTTCATCCATGTTGTAGCATATATCATAATTTCCTTTAAGGATAAATAGTATTGCATTGTAAGTCTATGTCACATTTTTTTTTGGGGGGGGGGACAAAGTTTTACTTTCTCTCCCTTGGTAGAGTGCTATGGCATCACAGCTCACAGCAACCTCAAACTCTTGGGGTAAAACATTCTTCTTGCCTGAGCTTCCCAAGTGGGGGGAACTACAGGCGCCCACCATGACGCCCAGCTAATTTTTAGTAGACGGGGCCTCACTTTTAGGCTGATTTCGTTCTTGAGCTCAGGCAATCTACCCACCTTGGCCTCCCAAAGTGCTGCAATTACAAGTGTGAATCCCTGCCCTTGCCTTCTATGAGATTTTGTCAGACTTGTTCCTTTTAAGCCATTTTCTTAACCTTTCCAGAGCCTCAAACTCTGCCATACCCAAGCACAGATGAAGCCCCAGAGGCACATTAGCTGCATTATGCCAACTCAGCACAGTACCACCCCTTGTCAGGTGCCTTCGTTTTTTTCAGACAGCCAGTCTCAGCTGTGAGCTCTCTTAGCAGCGTGGGTCTTTCTCACACACAATACCAAACATAGTTTTGATTGCAATATTAGCTGTAATTTTTGCCCTTCCTCCTTTTCAGTTCAAAGAACTCAACTACCAGAAGCCACTTACCTGGAAACAGAAAGGTCGAAACAGAAAATTGTGATGAGGGAGGAGAAAACCCCCAGAATTCTTGCCTGTTTGAATGTTGATGAAGGCTGCTATTTCCCCTTTTGCTGGCTTCTTCCCTCTTCTTCAGAAGGATTCAAATCTCCACATCTGAGTAGCATCTCCTCTTCACTCTACTTGGCTACCTTTGCAATCTGGCTTCAGTCTTTGTAAATCTAGTACCTAGCCACAATTCCAGACATTCAAGGTAAGTTACTCTAAAAATGTTTGTTAATGACCAGTTCTAAAACTTTCTTGTTAGATTACCTCATTATCTTTGACTTCTGTAATGTTTGATGCTGTTGTTGATTCCCTCCTTAAAATTCTCCGCCTGTGACTCCAGAGATCTGACTCTTCTCCACCTCAGCTTTCTAACCCCTAACTCCCTGGAAGCCAGTACTATAAAATAAGAACTAAAAGTGGTACAACAGATGGATCTTGTAAACACTCTGTTAAGTGAAATAAGTCATACGAAAAAGGACAAATGTTGTATGAATCACTTATATGGAGTACATAGAGCAGCAAATTCACAGACAAAAAGTAGAATGGTAGTTGTCAGGGGCTGGGAGGAGAGAAGAAAGGGAGTTACTGTTTAATGAGTTACAGAACCTCAGTCTGGAAAGATGAAATGTTCTGGAGATGGATAGTGGTGATGGCTGCACAGCAATGTGAATGTGCTTAATGCCACTGAACTGTACACTTAAAAATGGTCAAAATGGTAAATTTCATACTATCTGTATTTTACCACAAAAAAATGAAAAGGAGGCTCAGTGCCTGTAGCTCAGTTGTTAGGTGCTGGCCATGTACACCAAGGCTGGTGGGTTTGAACCTGGCCTGGGCCAGCTAAACAGCAGTGATAAGTGCAACAAAAAAATAGCCAGGTGTTGTGGCAGGCGCCTATAGTCCCAGCTACTTGGGAGGGTGAGGCAAGAAAATCACTTAAGCCCAAGAGTTTGAGGTTGCTCTGAGTTGTGATGCTGTAGCTCTCTACCGAGGGTGACATAACGAGACTCTGTCTCCAAAAAGAAAGAAAAGAAAAGTTACCTAAGAAAATGAATAGGAAGAAGTTCTGTAGAGATAAGATGCACACCAGTTGAGACTGCTTCTGCTGAAGGAGTTGCAAGTACTTATATCATCCGAGAGTTAGGAGGCTAATATAGCTTCACAGACAATTATTGATTGCTTTTGCATTTTAATTATATCATCATCTCTTTGTTAACTCCTTCACAAAGTTGTTGAGTTGATAAGTGTTCAGTTTCTTGACTGTTTTCTTCACATTTTAATTATTTATTTATTTTTATTTATTTTTTTTGTAGAGATAGAGTCTCACTTTATCGCCCTTAGTAGAGTGCTGTGGCGTCACACAGCTCACAGCAACCTCCAACTCCTGGGCTTAGGCTATTCTCTTGCCTCAGCCTCCTGAGTAGCTGGGACTACAGGCGCCCACCACAATGCCCGGCTATTTTTTTGTTGTAGTTTGGCTGGGGCCGGGTTTGAACTTGCTACCCTCAGTATATGGGGCCAGTGCTCTACCCACTGAGCCACAGGTGCCGTCCCACTTTTAATATTGTGAATTTCTAGAACATTAGGGATACCTACGTCCAATATTGAAATAAAAATAGATTCTAACACACAAAAAGCTTTGTCTCAGCTGTTTTGCAGTTTGTCACTACTCTTCCTCAATTAAGGATGGATAAAACCTCTGCAGTTATACAGACGGAGTTCAAAATCTGACTCATTACCTCTGAGACATTGTGCAAGTTATTTTATCCCCTCGAACCTTAGTTTGCTCATCTATAACCCTCACAGAGTTATGAGTCTATTAGGTGAGATAATGAACATAAAACAGCATAGTACCTGTATAGTACACAGTAAAGATGTAATGCATGTTATTTACTAATTATATCATTGGTATATGAAGGACACAGTTGTATAGGTCCAAGTGTAACAGAAGGCAAGTGAGTTGTCAGAAACAACTGTAGATTAACTAGGTCAGCATGTAATAATACTTTAATATTACAGCTTAATGGGCATACAGAATTGTTTTCCTCTTATTAAATTCAGTACTTATCAGATTCTCTTCAGTAGTTCTCTGCCACTAAGTTCCAAAACTATGAGTTTTCATAAAACCACAAAGCAAATTTAAATATTAGTGAATAATACTTGTATGGAAAGAATAAACTAGCTGAGGTTCTTTTGCACAGAGAAGTCTGTGAAAAGGGGGGCAGAAAAAGACAAACTAAGTCATGTAGCACTTACATTTATAGTTTGATTTGTTAAAATTTACTATGAAATTATGGGACTAGGCTCGGCGCCTGTGGCTCAATTGGCTAAGGTGCCAGCCACGTACACCTAAGGTGGCGGGTTCGAATCCCCAGCCCGGGCCTGCCAAACAACCATGATGGCTGCAACCAAAAAATGGCCAGGCGTTGTGGCGGGTGCCTGTGGTCCCAGCTACTTGGGAGGCGGAGGCAGGAGACTCCCTTGAGCCCAGGAGTTGGAGGTTGCTGTGAGCTGTGATGCCATGGCACTCTACCCAGGGGGGCAGCTTGAGGCTCCATATCAAAAAAAAAAAAAAAAACTTCCTGAGCTTTGAGCTTCAGACATTAGCTGTAAAATGGAGTTGACTCTGGTCTTTTGTCAAGTGAAGAGAAGCAACCAGATGATAAACAGGAAGTGCGCACACGGCCCGGCACACAGCGCGGTCAGCACATGTCAGCCCTTGGCATCGGGCCCTGGCAGAAGGTGTGTGTGGCTTCCCTTCTGCATCTGGCATTGGAGGTTGTGATACGACAAGGGGTCGTGTTTTTTGACTAGGGGAGCTTATTGCAAATGTGGATTCTTAGACCCCACCCTCAGATTCTAGGCACCCAGGTGATTCTGATGCTTCTGGCCCTACTAAGACCATACTTTAAGAAAGGATCATCAAGTAGTTCTTTGGTTTTCCAGTGAAATATTTGGTCCTGAACACTACTGGTCTTTAGAAACTTCTACTGGCTTCTAAAACCCATGGAATTTCCTGAGTTACAGGAACACTTAATGGTTTTCCTAATAAGCCCCTTTCAACCAGACCTGAGGTTATGCTAATGAGATGACTCTTGGTGGACCCCTAGACAGTGTCACCCATGTGATTAGGTTGGAGCTTTCAGCCTCCCCCAATCCCTCCACTTCCCAAGGTACTGGAGATTGACTTCATCACCAGCAGGGAAGGACTTAGCCAATCCAGGAACCTCTGTATAAAACCTAAAGCAGTGTTCAGAGAACACATCCAAGTGCTAGAAGGACATCACACTGGGAAAATCAGAGGCTCCAGGCCAGGTATCCTCAAACTATGGCCCACAGGCCACATGCAGCCCACCTAGGACATTTATCCTGCCCGCTGGGTGTTTTTGCCGCTGCTGCCTGTCCTGCTTAGCAGCCGACTCATCCTGGGGCCCTCAGTCCAGCCCTCCAACAGTCTGAGGGACAGTGAACTGGCCCCTTGTTTAAAAAGTTTGAGGACCCCTGCTCTAGGCCCTCTTCCCTTACATGGCCCTTTTGTGATATTGTGAAAATATATTTGGTTTTTGTCCCCAATTCCTGACAGACAGCTCCTAAGACCTCGAAATATCCAACTGTCTTTTGTGTGCCAGTGAGTGGTGGCTGGGGGTCCCTAGGTAGCTTCAGGATGGAGATGGACACCAGAAAAACTAAGGCAGGATCAGAGGGTTTGGGCTTTCCATTTTCCCCCCAAACTCTGGGGAGGAGAGTGGGTCTAAAGGTCAAACTGACCACCAGTAGCCATGATTTAATCAATCATGCCTATGTAATGATTTCCATAAAAACCAAAATGAAAACCTGGGTTGGGGGCTTCAGGTAGCTGAACATGTCTTGGCAGGTTGAGCACACAATGGGTAGGGGAACTCCAAGCCCCTTCTCCCATACCTTGTACTATGTATGTTTTCCATCTCCTTGTTCATCTATAGCCTTTCTACTGTGTTTTCCTGAAAATAAGACCTACCCAAAAAATAAGCCCTAGTAGGATTTCTATGCATTTGTTAAATATAAGCCCTATCCCCATAATAAGACCTAGTGATGGGTGTGACTATGCAGATCCCACCATGCATTTTGGTGTGGAGAGGAAGACATCCCCTGAAAATAAGCCCTTGTGTGTCTTCTTGAGAAAAAATAAATGTAAGACAGTATCTTATTTTCAGGGAAACATGGGTAATTAATATCTTTTATAATAAGTGGGGAACATAAGCAAAGTGCTTCCCTGAGTTTTGTGAGCCGCTCTAGCACATTATTTGAGCCTAAGGAGAGGATCGTGGAAACTCTGACTGATAACCAGGCAGATGTTCAGGCAACACTCTATCACTTGCGATTGGCATCTGAGCATCTGAAGTGGGGAGCAGTCTTCTGGGACTGAACCCCGGACCTGAGGGACTTGCTACTATCTCTGGGCAACTGGTATCATAAGTGAATTAAATTAGAGGACACCTAGGTGGTGTCTGCTACAGAATTAATTAGTTGTTGGTGGGAGGAAATCCCCATACATTTTGGTTACCAAGTTATAGGAGCACCTACTATATAAATATGGTTTTTGTGTTTGTTTGTTTTGTTTTGTTTGAGATAGAGTCTTACTATGTCACCCTTGGTAGAGCAGTATGGCATCACAGCTCACAGCAACCTCAAACTCCTGGGCTCAAGTGACTCTCCTGCCTCAACCTCCCAAGCAGCCAGGACCCAAAGGCACCCACCACAATGCCTGGCTATTTTTTGTTGCAACTGTCATTGTTGTTTAGCTGGCCCAGGCTGGGTTCAAACACACCACCCTTGGTGCGTGTGGCTGGCGCTATAACCACTATGCTACAGGCGCTGAGCCTATATAAATGTTTTTAATTCTTTTATTTGTGCTCAGGCATTAACATTGTAACTCTAGAAAATAATAATGATATCCATATGCAAAATAATACCATGCACTACAGTAATTGGTTTTCTTGAACTTATTACAAACTTGCAACAAAAGCATTTTCAGCCAGTGAAAAGCTACGTGTTTCTCTTAGAGCAATACATGTCTTTTCCTATACTTGGGGGAGAGCTAGCAAACTAGTTGATAGTTTTACAAAATTCCTTTATAATACAAAAAACCCCAAGTACTCAAATATAAACAAATAAAATTTTGAATTAAAAACTTAAAACAAAAGATTTTTTCCTGATATTTTGGGCCAAAAACACAGGTGCACATTATACATGGCAAAATACAGGGTAGTTTTTAATTTGTTCGTAAAATAAAAACACCTTCACTATTTAATGAAGACATTTTTGCCTAGGCTTATTGGTCAAACACGTTTATAATGTCTCTATCAAGTGTTTTAAAATCATTTATTAGCTCTGTAATGTTTTTTCATGCCTAATTTGTCTGTGAGCTTACCAAATATGCACTCTGAGGAAGGCATTCTCTAGCCAACAGCCGTGAGAGGAGTTGGCACTCTGACAGGACAGAGTCACGTGAACACGGCACGTGAGGACGGGAACCAGGGGACAGAATGGAGGGCACACTGAGGGCTGCCACAGCCTTGGCCTTACGGTGGAGGCTCATTAGTAACCTCAGTGAGATGAGGGCATCTACTAGGAGCCAAAAGCTTAAAGTGGTACCACCAGATAGTTGCGACCACTTCTCTCCTATCCAACTTCACCACAAAAGGGACCCAGACCCTTTATTACCCAAAGCACAAGGCAGCCCAAGGCTGTTGTGCATAATGGACTTTATTGAAGGCCTGGGGACTAACATATCATTGGCTGAAAGATAAAGCTTAAACCTAGCACCCAGGGCTCTAAAGAGCAGTCACCGGACCCCCTCCTGTTACCTCTCCCCAGAGCCTCCTATGACAACCCAAAATAAGTGACTAAGGCAAAGATCTCAATCAATGGAGGTTTATTCAGCCAAAGTTTGAGGAAGCACGAGAAAAACACAAGCCACAGATGCATCTGAGACTGGTTTTTCCTGAAAAGGAATTTGGGAACTCAGTATTTAAGGTGAGTGACCACACAGAAAGAAAAAGGAGGAGGGGTGGGCAGTGCGGCAAAGGGCTGCATTCTTGAGAGACAGGAAAGCTACATTTTGTCTAACACAGATATTTAAAAAGATAAAGGGAATGAAGGAAGCATCAATAATGCAGCTGTCCCTGGGTAGGGGGACAAATGTTTGATCTCATCTCATCTCTGTTCTTCACCTGGGAAGATAAACTTACTAACATTATTAGTGCAGACTCCCAAGAGACTTGAGTTTTAGGAGCTAGACTTACCCTACAGAGCTAAAGTTACATTTTGCATGTCCTTCTTTATGGGAGGTCAGCTAAGAATTTCCTTTTGAATGATCTGTGTGGGCAGTCATGGTGGGTGCCTGAGACCTTTTTTAATCTTTCCACAGAGATCTGGCTGATGCATAATGTGACAGCTATTTATCTGGAAGGGGGTGTTGCTTGACTCAGCCACCAGGCTTGACTTTCACTTTTGCATAAGGAGGATGGACAGGGGTCCTGAGATTTTCTTTATATGTGTATCTCTAGGGTCCCTTATATCACATCCAATTTTCCATGCCCAGTGTAGGACTCCCACCCACCCCCTCTTCCCACCCCAGGTTGGGAAGGCTGCCTTTGATAAGAGTACATGGACCTCTTAAAAACTTCACTCGTTTACACCAAGGGCCACATATTCCATGATCTCATTCATATGAAATCTCTAGGATAGGCCAATCTATGGAGATAGAGAGTGAACCAGTGTTTGCCTAGGTCAGCAAAGGAGAGGAGGGGAAGGATGGCAATGGGTGGGCTTTCCTTCGGGGTGAAGAAACAGTTCTACAGTTAGATAGTGGTGATGGTTGCAGAATTCCATGAATATATTAAATACTACTGACCTACACACATTAGGCGAATCTTAGGGAATGTGAATTACATCTCCATGAAGCTGTTATTTTTATTTATTTATTTGTTTTTGAGACAGAGTCTCACTATGTCAACCTTGGTAGAGTGCAGTGGAGTAATAGCTCACAGCAACCTCAAACTCTTGGGTTTAAGTGATTCTCTTGCCTCAGCTTCCTAAGTAGCTGGGACTGTAGGCGCCTGCCACAATGCCCAGCTATTTTTGTCGTTGTTTTTGTAGTTGTCATTGTTGTTTTGGCAGGCCTGGGCCAGGTTCAAACTCACCAGTCCAGGTGTATGTGGCCGGCACCCTCGCTGCTGAGCTACAGGTACCGAGCCAGATGAAGCTGTTATTTTTTAAAAATCTCAATCCGTGTGACTAAGAAAACATAGGGCCTTCCTGAAAACAGGGACCTTGTATTTGCTTTAGGTCTAGAATGCCTAGAAGGTCATGGGAGTTGTTCCTGCCAGAACAGGGGAGATTCTGCCTGGAGGACGCTCAGTGCTGAACCTCCCGGCAGCCTCACCTTATTTGGAGCACCAGATCTCATCTCAGCAACCTGAGGGGCTGGCTCCTTCAGGATGGCAGGTTAGTCTTGCCAGAGAAAATGAAGACATCTGTAACAAAGACTGGCATCCAGGGGGCATTGGGCTGAATGTGACGAATGGAGAAACAGGAAATAAATGAAGGACCAATTGAAACCACTTGGCAGAGCAGTGACAGCCTGTGGGATGGAGCCCTTTTCACTAAACAACCTCACTTACCTTCCATCCATCATGCAAATCAATTGGCCTGGGCCAGGGGTGCAGGGTTCATTCTCTGAATTTCCAAGGGTTTCCACTCTGCCCCACCGCCCTAGGCTCCAGCTTGCTCAGAGACCCATGAGCATAAGGCCTTGCCTTTGCCAGTCCTGTGGGCCTTTCACACACAGCAGGAAATAAATGACTCAAATGTTCCTTTTGGCTCAGGCAATTGTTTAAATGAGATTTCTCCCTTGGCTGCCAGGGAAGTGGGGTGGGGGACTGTTCCTTCAGACCCCTCCCCAGTTGGTCCTGGGTGGAACTAGACCAGGTTTACGTGCCATTGTTTGTTTTACTAAGGGTGAACCAGTGCTGGTTAGGCCACTGAAAATTAGCTCACAGCAGGAGCAAAGAATCCTTCAGCTCACCGGGAAGCACAGAATGTCTGCATCTCTGAAATGCTTCCAGAACAGAGGGAGCCTTGTGTAAGCCCCAGAACAGCTCGCCTTCCCAGCGGTTTGCTGCCAGGTCCAGAGGCCCTGGAGCTGCCCTGCAGGCGAGATGCCCAGAGGGGGGTAAGCAGCAGCGCCCCCACACCAGCCATCCACGGGGGACTTGTTTTCCCTGGTTTGCTCAGAGCTCAGGGACCAGAGGGGAGTGGGGGAGGTAGAAGGAGAAGGTCCAGAAACCACTTGGCACTGGGATGTACCAGGGTGGGCTGCTTTGGAAAATGACTTTGGAATCTTGCCTTAGTAGTGGGTCACCTTGGGGAGGTTTCCTGTCCTGTCAGGGGCTCTTGAGACAGCCAGCCCAGCCAGGGTGATAAGGAGGTGACATAACATGTAGGAGACACCTGTACTGTATCTGGCACTTCCAAATGTTATTCCCCAGCCCTACACTGGATCACACTCAGGCCAGCACCATCTACCTTCCACCCCATTCCCAGAAACATGACCGAACTTGCCCACCTCCTACCTGGGTCCTCTGTCTACTGGCCTTTCCAAACCCCAGCACCCCATGGAGTTAGGGGCAGGACATTGAGGTTAAGAGGTGAGACTGTAGGGCTGGCCCCTCCAACTACCCAGGGGCCTTTGGGAGGGTGCTTACTGAAAGGTTCTGGACACAAGGATAAAATCATTGCAAGACTTGAGACGAAAGGAAGACAGAGATCCAGTTTGTGCAATTAAAGTGGCTTTTATTCCACCCAAAGTGCAGGTGGAGTGAGATTCCTGACTAGGGAGCAATCCACACATGGGCTATGGTGGATGGGGATTTACAGGGTGAGGGCAGCCAGGATTGGTGGCATTCCTATTTCCTGGGAGGGGCATGAGTCTGACCCTTGAGGTGGGGGCAAGTTTACTTGGACAGGTACACCTGATTCTATCACTTACCTCCTCTGCCTGTCTTCTCTGCAGAGTGAGGCCACCACAACCTCCATCACAGGCTTTCTGTGAGGACAGATGTGCTGCACAAGAGAAGCACCCGGGAGCCCACAGCAAGCCCAGTGACGGCCACACAGCCAGAGGGTGCGGCCTTCCTGCCTGGCATCTCAGCACCAGCCACACAGGTCACAGCATGCTCATATGCCCTGCGCAGGCCTGAGAGCACGCCGACAGCCCCCGGCCTTCCACGGCCAATCACTAGCCTGCACAGGGCCCAAACTCCTCCTGGAACCAGGGTGTTCTGACTGAGGTTTGGGGGGCTCCTTGACATCACCCTCATGTGCCCTAAAGTGGTTCTCGGTCATCCTCAACCAGGAATCCAAGCCCCTAGAGTCCTCAGACAGACTTCAGGGGGAATAAATGCCCCCAAACTCTATGCTACATGGGGCTATGGAGGTGTGACAGTGAACATTTTAGAAGACTCCATCTTTGTTACCCTTCTCTGCTTTATTTTCTTAAAAGCATTTAATTCACTCTGAAATTCTATCTCCTTGATTGTTGTGTCTTTAACACTAAAAAGTAAGAGGAAACCAATGAAGCCCTCCCAGCAACACTGATGAGCCACGCTAGTTGAATCTTGTATGGGTGAATGAGAAAAGACACTGTTGACTGTGTTTCTTACAAATGAAATAATGGGCCATGACACCATCTGCTTCAAAACTTGCATAGTGACATATACATCCCCAGGTCCTAAAACCGGGCCTGCCACATGATGGGTTCCCAATACCTTTCGAATGAACAAATGAATGAATGACCCAAAGGCCAAGGGCTACAGATCCCGCCCTGCAATGAGGATCTGGGCAAGGTGCCCTTCTTGGGGCAGGTCTGGGGTGCAGGTCAGCTGGAGCAGAAATGGTGCTCCTGGGTTCAAGTCTAGTTACGGGAGGGACTCAGGGAGCCCAGGTGGATCTGCCTGTAAGGAATAGAATTTGCAAGCCTCAGAGCATAGTCCATTTATCCTAATATTTTCCAGAGGCAGGGCAGTGGGCCTCTGCTCTGTTTTGTATTGCTATGTAAACATGATGTCCTGAAACTTAGTGGCTTAAAACAACTTTATTGTATCTCATGCTTTTAGGGTCAAGAATTCAGTCAGGGGCTGCTGGAGTGGGTGATTCTTCTGCCCTGGGTGGTAGTGATCAAGGTCACCTGGCAGCATCAGTGGGACCTGTCCCCAGGAGTGCCCACACTGAGTCTCTCCAGCGCTGCAGCTCAGAGCTCCCCTAGGCTGTCAGAAGACCAGTGCCGATGCTGCCAGGCTGCTTTTGACCTGGCCTTGGAAGCTATGTAGCCTTCTTTCCATCACAGCTCACTGGCCAGGCCAGACTCAAGGGAAAGGAACAGAACTCCAGAGCAGCATGAAAACCACTGGCATGGGAGACCAGGCACCACTGCCTCCCCCTGGGCTGGACTCAGGGATGGAGCCTGAAGCCAGGGACCCTGGGTAAGGCTGGGAGAAGCCCAGGTGCCTCCCCACTTTGGCTCTCCCCAGAACAAGAATCCAAGGACCACTAAGTGACCCTCAAAGAGTCACTTGACTTCCACTTGAACTTCCAGCTGATTCTATATTCTATTTCAATACCTCATCCAAGGCGAATTCTCAACAGAGAAGACATGTTCCAAGCATTACTCACCACCTGCCATGTCACTTACCTGGAATAGAGGGAAAGGTGCCCTGACCTGACACCGTCTCCTCTCCCAGGCTGTGGGGGCTGCTGCTCTACCCTCAACCTCCAACCCCCTCAGCCACATGAACATGCCAATCCCTGAGAAACCAAGCTTGAAAATCAACAGTGGCTGGTTGTCCTGGCAACACTGAGAGTGACAGTTCAGGTGAGGGCAGTGCCATCCCTGAAGTGCTTCTGGTTGCTCCAACTCCATTCATGGCAGATCGCAGACAAAATCCCAGGAAGGAGGCAGGTGGGAGGAACCGGGCCACTCTAGAAGGGCAGCAGGGAACCAGGCCACAGACCCTGCCCTTTGTCAAAGGGAGGGAACATGGCCTTCAGGAAGAAAGTCACTAATGAGCTTAAGGAGATGAGGACCCCACATCTCAGCATTTCTTGGAAAACTGACAACCTCCTGGTAAAAAGTGAGGACCTCACTTCCAAGCATTACTCACCACCTGCCATGTCACTTACCTGGAATACCTCCTTCTCAACAGACCTCTCTAAAGTGAAGATGGAAAGAATGAGCTTTGGAAGACCTGGATTCCTTCAAAGTCCCCACTGGGAGGCCCTGGAAAAGATACTGAATCTCTCTGATCTCCTTGGTAAGATGGAGAAAATGTCCTCAGTACTACTGCTGGGAGGAATCTGTGACACACAGCACAGAGAGTCCCTTGCACAGTGCTCAGCATACAGAAAGGATCAGTACCTAACAGTCTGGAATACTGCTATCAAGTTGCTAACCCCCGTGGCTGCTGCCAATGCCTATCTCCTTTGCTTTTCCCCTGGGCCCAGTGTAGGTGAACTGTTCCAGATCAGCACACATATAAATTCAAATTTTCAAGTGGTCACATTAAAAAATGATAAAAGAAACAGGAGAAATTCATTTTGATATATATTTTATTTAACCTAATATACAAAACATATTATTTCAACACGTAATGAATAGAAAAATATTATGAAATAGTTCACATTTTTAAAAACATTAAGCCTTGGCTCGGCGCCTGTGGCTCAATCGGCTAAGGCGCCAGCCACGTACACCTAAGGTGGCGGGTTCGAATCCCCAGCCCGGGCCCA
>CAUYQV010152984.1:0-10541 GCA_963574575.1 Galagoides demidoff
TTCGGATTGCATGTGAAAACCCCACACTGTACCCCAGAAGTGCATTAATGTACATAGTTACCATTCAATAAAAAAAAAAAGAATTTGTTAGGTTTTATCTCTTTTAATTCTGTCTTAACCCTATCAGGTAAGAATTAGTATTATTGTCATATCACAGAGGATAGAATAGGAGTAGATAGAAAGTATGCTATTTGTTCCAAACCTCAACCACGTGGACATGAACCCAGCAAGACTGACTCAGGGTCAACCTTTAGGACCATCCCTTGGACTTGCCAAAACTGTGTGATCATTACACATATTCAGGGGGAAATTAGAAGCAATTCCCAAGTTAAATCCACATGAGCTGTCTGTGCTTGGGTTGGAAGAAAGAAAAACTAACTAACCTAACGTATCTCCAGATAGAGAAAGAGAAGGCCATCCAATAGGAAACAAAGGAGATGAAGGGAAGCCAATTCAGAACAGTTAGTTCCCAGAATTCAGGAACCCTTTTCTGCCTCACAAGGGTGGTAGCCTTTGTTCTAACATTTAGAGGACTCACAGGCGTGGAAGAATTACTGGTGAAAATATTTATCCATCTGCTCAGGTGCAGAGTGGCCTCAGGACTGAATGCATCCATCACAAGCTCTCTAGAGAACCAATCTCTCAGAGGTTTGGATGGCCAGAAAAGAAAATCAGGAAAAATCAGAACTTCTGTTATCCCCAGTCAGGGGACCTCACACTTTCTATATTCACGTTTAAAGTGTGGTGTATTTGTTTTCTTAATCAAACCTAAAGCTCCTTAAGGAGTAAATCATGCCTTTTTTGTGTTCACCAAGGCATATCTAACATTTAGCATGTGTTCCTTACATGCCAACTACTGTTATGTCCTGATTTAACAAAAGAATCAGCTGAGGTTTAAAGTCAAAGGATGCTCCTGAGCTCACACCATGACCCAGTGCCAGCCATAGTCTCCTGGCTTCTGCAATATGCTCTGCCCTACTATTTTGCTTTTCTCAGGATTACCCCAAAAATCTTCATATGAGCACAGATTCTGAGAGACCATCAGGAGCTGTAGAGATGGCTTGTTTCCCATAATCTCCATTTTCCTCTTCTGTAACATAATAATTCTGAGAGTTTTAATTAGCAAAGTACCCTGATCCTGTTGTTCTGTGATGCATGTGACTAGGTGCTGGTCAGTGAGGGAATGAGAGGAAGAGATGGAACCAAGTCCTTGCACTTGGGATTAATATAAGCAACTTAGTCTTTTCAGTCCCTCACTTCCTTCTCCAACAATCTAGACTATTGATGTGGCTGAACCCACAGATGACGCCAAGAATGAAGGCATCTCTATTAGCGATTAGAGAACATCACAGCTTAAGTACTAATGTAAGATGCCTTGAATGCTCTAGCTCAGGTCTGAAATATGTTCATCCCTGTTCATCAGCAGAGGTTTGTTCTAGGACCCCTCTATAGCCCCAAATCTGTCTATTCTCCATTTCCTTTATATAAAATGGCGTAGGGTTGACAGATAACTAACACATTCTCACATTCCTTTAAAGCATTTCTATATCACATATAATGCCTGATACGATAAAAATGCTATGTAAATATTTGTTATACGGTATTGTTTAGAGAATAACAAGGAAAAAGAAAGTACTTGTTCAGTACAGATGCAATGCCTCCCATTTATTTTGACCAAATATTTTGAATCCATATGTAGTTGAAACCCTGGGTCTTGAACCCACTGATGGGAAGGGCCAACTGCACTTTCTTGTTTAAGATATTTCTATTTGGGGTCTGTCTTAGAGCAGCCAATTTAATAGTTTAGCTGAAAAGAATATGTCGTCTCTTGTCAAAATTTCCTTTCCTTTACTAGCAATTTTTACTGAATGTGGACATTTCTTCATAAAAGTAACACTAGAGAAACAAGTGAAAGTAGAAATAAGTAACCCTGATGAAGCTGAGATGAGGCATGATTTAATGACATTTAGATAAAGAACCCCGGCAAGTAGGATGATATAAGCAGGTGTGAGGCTTAGTCTCACTTGCCATGAGGATTTGCTTTCCACCCTTCTGTACTCTTTTTGGCTGGCATATCTGTGGGGGGTAGCTTTTATCTGCTTCATCAGTGGGACATTTCCTTGTGGTATCTGGTTGAATTGAGTCACTGGGAGACTTCACCAAGAGACTAGAGGGCAGGAGCAGAGAGCTTTGGAAGTCCCACCTCCCTGCTCTCTGTCTATTTGTCTGTGTGTGGGTGATGGCAGTGATTCCCCACCTGCCTTGTGGTCCTTTCCTCCCCCTCCAGCTATAGCTGTGGTCATGCTGTCTGTGAGAACTGCTCCTTGCCTTGTCCCATTAAGCACAGAGGTAGAAACGGGGTTTCACTAGTGCTGCCTTAGGGTACTTCTCCACCTATTGTCACTTTCCTTTAAACTTGCTCATCTTTGTCAGTAGTCTCCCATGAATCACATCTCAATTGTTCCCCTTCGCATCATCTGTTTCTTCTTGGGACCTTTCCATATATACAAAGGACAATAACATTGGAGAGCAAACAAAGCATTTAAATGTGGATTTCTAGTAGTTCAGCTCTGGGAAACAATGTCTTCATAACCACTTGCTATTTAAATCAATATGAGAGGAAAAAATTTCTCCAGAACAGAGGATTTGAATAGTTGGAGTAAGGGAAGAATATTGAAAGATAGATATAGGAAAAGAGTCTGCTTTACCCAATTTGAAACTCCTACAGTCTGAGCTTCCAGCAGCCTGTCCACAGAAGGAAGCTTCATGTCTCCTGCCTTTTCTGAAGAAACCTCCAAGAACCTCTGCATATGGAAACCCCAAAGTGGAAGCACAGAGACAAAAATTTAGAGCTGAAATCTTCTCTAACTGTGGAAAGCCAGATCTTGGTATAAGCTCTTACCTTGTCTTCTTTCTTCTGTCCAGAGGTGCAGAACTGTCTTGTGCTAATTTGAGAGTCTTTCTGGAAATCAGTGAGACCAATGAGCTCTTCTTTGTTGTTTAATTTGTGAAATGGAGCTAGGAGAAAACCAGTGAAAAAGTAAGACTTATCAAGATATTAGAGAGATCTGTGATTTCCTGTTCAGGGACTATGGTCAAATAACACACCCAGTCACTGGAGTCAAACCCTCCCTGTGATGTTACTTGGCCTCTGGCCCATTTCCACTCTCATATCAACCTCTCCCATCCGATCCCTTCTTGTTCATCTCTGTAAGGAATTTATATTCTGCCTATTTAATTGGCACTTATGAGTCTAGGTATCAGCTAAAATTCATATGAGCTTACATTGGTGAGGCTTTATCACTAAGAAATAAAGTCTATCATAGGGTCACTCAAAGCTCACCATGACCTACTCCACAGTTGTGGTGTTTTCTGTAGCAAAATAGTCATGCATACATGGGTATGCCACTTTCCATGTGAAGGACAAGTGCATCCAGGGAGAAAATCTCCCTGAATCCTATTCTTCAGAGGCCACCAGTCATCACACTCCTATTCCTTTTATTATTATCAGCTCTGAGGGCAAACTTGTATTTCATTTTAATGTATGAACAAGTGGATCCATTGGTTTCTTTTATAAAATGTTAATTGTCCAGCACAAGTAACATTCTTCTTCTCCTTATTTCATGAACTTTGTTATGTTTTATTTTTGTTTATTATAGATATTTAAAATTTTACATATATCTTATACTTGAATTTTATGGCTGATGTTACAGCCAAATTAAGCCACTCATAATTTTATAAATGTCATTTAAATTACACTGTTTTTATATATTTAAAAACGTTCTTACATGGATTCATTCTGGTAATATTCAATAAA
Organism: Galagoides demidoff; assembly: GCA_963574575.1. Lineage (NCBI taxonomy): Eukaryota > Metazoa > Chordata > Mammalia > Primates > Galagidae > Galagoides > Galagoides demidoff. Next base: position 3,818 of record CAUYQV010152984.1, read on the forward strand.
GGCCCCTTCTACATTCATATGTTGATGTCTTAACCCCTAGTAAGTCACAATCTTACTGTATAATATGTGGACATGGAACCTTAAAGAGATAAGACATTGTTGATACAAGATCAAAGAATTTAGAATATAACATCACCTTAATTTTTTTAGCACTGGTAAAGTCTGAGAGGATTGACTCCAATTTTGAAGTGATTCTTCTGTGGGTAAAATGCTGTCAAAGAACACTTCATGCTAGAGTGAAATTTTTCCCGAAAAGAAGAGTCAATAAATCAATGCACTGAACTTCATGGTTGTCTTATTTTAAGAAATTGCCACAGCCATGCAAACCTTTAGCCATCACCACTCAGATTAGTCAGCAACCATCAACATTGAGACAAGACCTTACTCTGGCAAAAAAAGTGAGACTTACAGAAGGCTCTAAAGATCTTTAGCATTTTTTAGCAATCAAGTATGTTTAAATTAAGGTATATACATTTTTTAGGTGTAATGGTATAGCCCACTTAACAGAGTACAGTACAGTGTAATCATAACTTTTAATGCTCTAGAAAACTAACACATTTATATGATTCACTTTATTGTTATATTTACTTCATAGCAGTGGTCTGCAACCAAACTTGTAATATCTGTGAGATATACCTATATACAGTAATAATTGTTAATCAAAGACTGGGTTAAATACAGACTTTCAATAAAGAGGATTATGTCAACTCACTGAACTTCTTAAATATAAAATTGAAAACTTGGATTTTTATGATTTATTAATGAATACTAAAAAATTAAAAATTAATCAAGAAGTACAATTCATATAGTACCTGGAGAAAATACAGAAAAACTGATTTTAACTGAGAGTGGGCATACACTTCCTAATTTTAGCACAAAATTTAGAACACATTACAATAAATATTAATAAAAGCAAAAAAAGACTTTTTGGCATGAAATATAATGCTCAAAATATGAACTACTGGAAAAATATTAGTAACATATCATTTACAAAGTTCTAATTGAGCTTATTATTTCTTTAAAGTTTCTGTAAAATGATGATTTAAAATTTGTAGTCCAATGATAAAATCATTTGGGACACGAATTCCTAATTTCTTAAAAATAAGAGTGGCTGTTAAACATATGGAAGGGTAAAAACTCAAATCTAATGAAAGACATATGAATTAAAATTACAAAGAATTATATTTAATTTAGTCCAAAATAAAAGCCTAAAAGGTTTGAGAGCATACTGTGTGGAGATGGTGGGGACCAAACATTTTCACTCTCTTATGGTGGGAGTGACTCCGTATATACATAGGAAAGGCAATTTTCAAAATATACAAATATATAAAGCATCATTATTTTCTCCCTGCAGTTCCTCATCCCATAGATATACTTGTGTATGTTCCAGAGGCATATGTATGAAGTTGCTAAATGCAGCATTACATGTGATAAAAGATAGGAAACAGCCAAAATGGCCACCAGTACTGTATAAGTTATGGTACATTTCTGCAATGGAATATTCTGTGGATATATGAAAAGATCAACAACTGATATGAAAGGACCTCCAAGATAGGTTAAATTAAACATAATGTAGACCAATGTGTATTGTTTATGAGGGAGAATATATATAGTTTGTATGTATATACACACACACATGCACATACCAAAAATGGAAGGTACCAAATACATGTATAGATATTTTAAGAAAGTAAAAACTGTATTAAAATTGTAATACTCAAATCACATTTGACTTCTGCAGTTTCAAGTCTTCTATTCATCTTTTTTTATTACTATATATTGGGTATTATATTGGTGTATGTATATAGTAGTTTTAGGATTAAATATCTCTGGAAATTTAAAAAACTAATAAATAAATGTATAAGTCTGATAAGAAGACAAGAATGCCTGAAGTGGGATGATAATTTTCAGTGTGTTCATTTAAAGATTTTTATTCATAATATGTGACTGTATTACTAATTCAAACATAAATTTTAAAACAAGGAAAATGAATAAATTCAATGATCTAGCTAAAAAAGGGGAAACTGAGATATGAGGAGAAATGAAGGGGAGGTAATGATGAGGAAATGAACATAAAGAGTACAAAAAACTCTTCTGATGAGATTTTCTGTAAAGGATAGAGGAAAACCCAGGCAATGGATAAAAGGGAAGGTGGACTTGGGTGATGTTTTATCCAGGAAATGGGGTAATGTATTTGGACTATAATGGAACAATTAAGGAAGGACACACTAAAGACCAGGAGTGAGAGGCAATAATTATCTGAAGTGTTTCCTTGGGGAGGGGGCAGGGAACCAGCACACAGTGCAAAGGCTGATTTCCATCAAGAATGTTCAGAGCTCATTTCCTGGCCTGAGAGAGAAGGCAGAGAAATGGGCTGAGAGGCACATCAGTGGATAGTCTGGTGTGGAGAAATGAGGAAGATCTCAGTAGAGCATCACCTGAGAGTGATGAAAAGATGAGGAGGCAGTTCCAGAAGGAAGGAGATGGAATAAAGTATTTCCTTTGGGGTGTCAGAGGCAGTTATAAAAATGTTATGTGATTGATCAGGACAGCTAAGTGGGCATTTAAGGGTCAAAATGATCATGGTTGTGTGTTGTTCTCCAGCCCCACTCAGCTCCCTGGGAACAGACGGGGACTGAGTGGAAAGTTGGATTCAGTTAGGAACAGAGATTTAAACAAATGATTCACCGAAAGAGATTCATTGATGGCAAACAGGTGAACAGGTGTTCCATCCCACTGGCCATTAGGAAAATATCAATTGAAGTCACAATGTGATACTACTATAGGACTCTTAAGAGGGTAAAATATCAAATACTGATAGTTTTAAATGTTGACCAAGAATTTTCATACACTGCCAGAGAGAAAGTAAGATGATAAATAAAATACAAACAACTCTATCTGCAATACCTTGGATGGATCTTGAGGACATTATGCTGAGTGAAATAACCCAAAGTCAAAAGATTAGATGGTGTATAAATTCATTTACATAACACTTTTAAAATCATCAAATTTATAGCTACAGGGTAAATTAGTGGTTAGAGGGTTGGGGCAGAGGCATGAGTTGGTCATCTTAAAAGGGGCAGCCCGTGGGAGATCATTTGTGGTGAAGAAACAGTTCTGTCTCCACAGTGTGGTAATAGGTATATGACTACATACATGTAACACAATGTTATAGAACCACGTATATAGGCATATCTGACTCCTGAAAAAATAAGTGCTTGTAAACATTGGTGAAATATGGTAAGCTTGGTTTCATAGATAACTGAATTGAAGCAATGTCAATCTACTAGTTTTGGTAATAAACTCCATTTATGTTACACTTCACCCTGGGTGTAGGCTGGGTGATGGGTATACAGAAACCGTCTACTGTGTCTGTAACTTCTTGTTAGTCTTCAACTAATTAAGAATGAAAAGTTAAAGAAGAACTGAAAGATAAATTACTTGGGTTGATTAACTCAATGGATACTGATGAGTTTAGGGGCACCAGTAGGCTGTACATGATTGTAAATCAGGGACACAGGCCACAGTATAATATAAACATTCAAACACCCTCTACTGAAATGAAGCACATGTTGATTTTTATCATATGTTCTTCCAATCTCTTTTAGAAACGCATATATGAAATTTTAAAAGTAAAACCAGGGGAGCAGAGGCAAGATGGCTGACTAGAGCCAGTTTTCCACAGAGGCTCCTGTCCAGAAGGAGAATTAAAGGACAGAAGTTAGCAAGTAAGCTGATGGTTTGGAGCTGAGTCAAGAAAGAAGGTTGAAGAATGGACATCAACCCTGCTGAGGTGAGCTGTGACCCCAAGAAAACAAACAATAGGTACAAAATCCATTGCCAAGCAGATGGAAGTCCCCTCCCCCATGAGAATGGCCTGCAGTATACTTTCTACAAACAAGTGAGCAGAGTTCAGATCTCCTTCTATTTTATACCACAAGAAAGACCCTCTAAAAACCAGAACTCCTTCCCCAGAGAGGACCCACTAGTGTGCCATGGCACTCTCCCACCAGGCATAAAACTGTGTATGTTCTCTACCTGCAACTCTGAACTCCCAGCACTCCCCTCCACTCTCACCCTGAGGTCTGGAATACTGTGCCCCATGAAGTCCAGATTCTTGGGCATTTTCTCAAGAGGTATGGACAAGGCATGAGCTGTTGCAGGTCTGTGCCAATTCTGTGGCACAGGTGTAGACAGAAGGAGATACAAGGGAGAGGGAGAAGCAGCGCCCCATGGCACAGAGCAGCAGCAGAAGCTGCAGGAAAATAGGGCTCACACCCTTGGGGATATTTTGGAGAGACCCTTCCCACATTTCTTGGCAACCAGAGAAAGCCAGGCTTCTATTCCACTGGTGGCCACTGGCAGAACAGATCTGGGATAGAAATGCAGGCCCCATGAGTAAAGGATATGCCTGAGGCGGTACCTGTCTGGCTGGGCATGGCTGGGATAGAGACTAGAATATGCGCATGTAGAGACAGCATACTCTCAGGGTGTGCCTGAGTCAGAAGTGTTGCTTTAGCGAGCCTAAGAAGCCCCTGGCCCCCAGGGGAACATAGCTGAGACAAAAGCAGGTGAGGCAACAGCACCAGCCCAGAGAGAAGCAGAAACTGAGAGCTGTGTGTGAGAACCACCCAGAGAGAGACAGGAACTAAGAGCTGAGTGTGAGCTCTAACCATGTCTGCCCCAACACAGAGTAGACAGAGATGCCAGCTCCATGAGAATTGGAGCAACAGCAATAGCACAGGGTGGGCTGAGTTGCAGTTTCTGTGAACTCAAATAGCGCCTGGCCTGCAGGGGAATATTGCCGGGACAGAAATGCAAATTCTGTGAGAATATAAGTGGCAGAAATATCAATCTGGGGCTGGGCAGGAACTGAGTGAATTGTCCCAGCTTCCATTAAGCACCCCAAATTTTCAGGCTACAGCTCCCTCTGCCAGATAGTGGCAGAGTGCAGAGGCCTGGCTGAGGAAACAGAGATCACTCTGTGACTCAGGCAGGTGCAAACCCCTGGAGCATCTGCTAATTGGCAGGAACTGGGTCACAGCCCTGAGGGGTTACCAGTCACTGAGTGTGACAGAGGTACAAGGTGGTGAAGGAGGGCATCAAATTTCCTGGACTAATTCATTTTCTGGATGGGTCCTTTTGATTCCACAGAGCACCAGAGCAAGTCATAATCAAGCTGCCAGAAGACCCTTGCTAAATAGTTTCTAGAGACCTTTTGAACTCTCCCACTTCAGACTGGAAGCTGACTGGGACAATTCATTTGGACCTCCTGACCTGGGCCAATCACCCAAGGAGTATCCAAAGTGGTACCCTGGGTGTGTGGTTGTGGGAAGGTTTGACTTTCCTTTTCCATTTGTTACCAGTGGAAGGCAGGGTGACTTAGTTGCTGGTATTTCTCCAAAGCTGAGACTTCAACCCAGAGTTATTGATTCACTAGGAATGGACAGAGACCAGCTGAAAACAAGACAGAGACACTTAGTCCCACCATACCAAGCAGGTGCTCAGTGTCTCAGGCCATAGCACTGTATGGGTCCTTTGCAAAGCTCTAGGTAAAAGCTACAGACACCAGTCCCAGTTTTTGGGAAAAGGGCTGGTTAATCACTTCTCCAGGAGGGATTAACCCATCTTCACCTTATCTGCTCATCTAGCCAAACAGTGTAAACAAATCATGGGGCATAATCAGCAGAAAAACATTGGTAACATGAATAATCAGAGTAGATCAACTGACTCAAGGCACAACATGGCGGACACAACAGAAATTCCCATTCATAAACAAATGGCTGAGATGTCAGAAATTGAATTCAGAATTTGGATCACAAATAAGATTAATAGAATGGAGGTAAAGTTGGAATTAGAAATTCAAGGAGCATTTCAAAAGTTATCTCAAGAATTCAATGAATTCAAAGGCAACATCAACAAGATTTTGACACATTGAGATGAGAACTTGTAGCCCTCAAAGATTTGAGAAATACAGTAGAATCCCTCAGTAACAGGAGGGAGCATGCAGAAGAAAGGATTTCTGACTTTGCAGACAAAGCTTTTGAACACTGCCAAATGCTCAAAGAGGAAAAGAAGTGGAGTGCAAAAATGGATCATAATCTCAGAGAGCTCTGGAATAATTTGAAGAAAACTAATATTTGCCTTATAGGAATTTGTGAAGGCAAAGAAGTTTCTTTGAAAGGCCCAGACACTCTACTTCATGAGATAATCAAGATGAACTTCCCAGACATGCCAAGAGATTCTCAAATTTGGATAGCAGACAGTTCAGAACCCGAGCATGACTTAACTCGAATGAGACGAGGGGAAGAATATTAGAATGACCACATATCTCTCTGCTGAAACCTTTTAGGCTAGAAGTAGGTGGTCATCAACTTTTAACCTCCTAAAACAAAATAACTTTCAACCCAGGATCCTGTATCCAGCTAAACTGAGTTTCATCTATGATGGAGAAATTAAATATAATGACATTCACATGTTGAAGAAATTTGCCATAACTAAACCAGCTCTCCAGGAAATTCTCAGACCTATCCCCCACAATGAACAGTGCAATCCTCCACCACAAAAGTAAACTTACTCAGAAACTTTTTTTTTTTTGAGACAGAGCCTCAAGCTATCCCCCTGGGTAGAGTGCCATGGCATCACAGCTCATAGCAACCTCCAACTCCTGGGCTCAAGCGAGTCTCCTGCCTCCGCCTCCCAAGTAGCTGGGACCACAGGCACC
>CAUYQV010152986.1:0-24175 GCA_963574575.1 Galagoides demidoff
CGGCTGGGTTTTTCCATTTTTTTCATGAGTCGGGGTCTCACTTTCGCTCAGGCGAGTCTCGAACTCCTGAGCTCCAGCGATTCTCCCTCCTCAGCCTCCCACAGTGCTGGGATTACAGGCGTGAGCCACCGCGCCCGGCGAGATGTAGCTGTGAAATAAGTCTAGATCAAGCATAAAATCGTTGTTTTTCTGGCTTCCTCCTTTCTACAGTAAAAGCAATTGCTTTCTAGTTGTGCTACAGTGCCATCTACTGTCTGAAAGCAGCAGGCATCTGACTTGACTGCACAGTGTCCCAAAAGTCACCTCTGAAGTCATCATACATGAGGAAAATGGAAAAATTGCAGCTAAATGTACCATTATTTACAAAATATTCATTATCAATTTTCAATGCAATATTTATAATGTACTCTGCATGTGTTGGCCATCTCTTTGTAAAATTTTGTAATGGACCCCTGGCCATGGTGGTGCTGACAGAAACCAGAAGCCCCTTTCATCATAGCATCAGCTGTGGCTTTCAGCCAGGGTTCTCGAATCTGCAAAGCCAGGCTGAGTTTTGCATAGAAACAGTGAAAGTGCCACTCCCTCCACTTGTGATCCATTATCACAAGGGCACAAATTCAGGGCTGCTTTTGCCCCAAACACTTGCAGAGTGCACAATTAACTGTTTTTCAACTTTTTTTTTTTTTTGAGCCAGAGTCTCACTTTGTTGTCCTTGGTAGAGTGCTGTGGCATCATACCTCACAGCAACCTCAAAATCTTGGGCTCAAGCAATTCTCTTGTGTCAGCCTCCCAAGTAGCTGGGACTACAGGCACCTGCCACAGTGCCTGGCTATCTTTTAGAGATGGGGGTCTTGTTCTTACTCGGGCTAGTCTCGAACCTGTGAGCTCAGGCAATCCACTCGCCTTGGCCTCCCAGAGTGGTAGGATTACAGGCTTGAGCCACTGCACCTGGTCTTTTTTCCAACTTTTTAAAAACTCTCTTACTCAAGGCTGGGCATGGTGGCTCAGGCTTGTAATCCTAGCACTTTGGGAGGCTGGGGCAGGTGGATCTCCTGAGCTCAGAAGTTTGAGACCAGTCTGAGCAAGAGCGAGACCCCATGTCTACTAAAAATAGAAAAACTAAATTGGCATTGTGGTGAGGAACTGTAGTCCCAGCTACTCAGGAGGCTGAGACAAGGGGATTGCTTGAGCCAGAGTTTGAAGTTGCTGTGAGCTATGACACCATAGCCCTTCAGCCAGGGCACAAAATGAGACTCTTTTTCAAAAAAATTCTCTCTTCCTCTATTCATGAGTCTTAGACCTGGTTCTAAGGAAGCAAGGCTGTGAGATAGATCTGAGTAACTAATTCCTTTTTAGAGAGTATCCCTCACATAGCCAAGGCCCTATCACTGTGCCCAGTTTGATTCTCTATTTTCTATTCTTGTAGGATGAATTCATTTCTAGGGGGCCCCTTAAGCCATACATAAGTCTGAGCCCTTTCAGTTGCAAGAAACTCAAGTCAACTGGCTTAAGCAAGGGAAAGAGAAAAGGCAATGAACTGGTTTGCATTACTGGAAATTCAGCAGTGAACTTCAGGCATGGAGGGATCCAGGGACCCACAAAATGTTGTCTGGGCTTTCTCTATTTTTAACACTTAGCTTCTTTCTTTATTTGGCCTCATTATCTCCTAGCTTATAAGGGCTTCAATATAGCTCCCAGTGATCCCTGCCTCTTGGTATTTATGCCCTTGTGTAATGTCCTTCCACATTATATCAGGCTGGCCTATGTGACCAAAAGAATAAGGCAGTTGTGAGGATGTGTGACTTCTGACTCCAGGTCACATAAGGTACTGCAAATTCCTCTTGGTCTTTCTCTTGGATTATACCCTCTGGGTGAAACTGCAATGTCCTGAGCAGAGGCCCATGTGGACTAAGGTCTCCTGCTAACAGCAACATGTGAGTGAGTCTGGAAGTGGATCCTCTAGCCACAGTCAAACCTCCAGATAAATGTAGTCCCAGCTGACATCCGGACTGCCACTTCATGAGACACCCTGAGTCAGCTAAGCCACTTGCAAATTCCTGATCCTTAGAAACTGTGAGATAAAAAAATGTTGCTGTTGTAAGGCACTAAATTTTGAGGTAAACTTATAAACTTATTTGTTATGCAGCAGTAGATTATTAGTGCATATGTCAACCTTTGTAGTCAGAGAAACCAGTTGATATAATTGAATGCCCCACCAGAACACAAGCCAAATCAAATAGAACTAGTGGCAGTTTCCCCAAAAAAGCTGGAGTACTGATATGGGAAAAATAGAGATCTTGCTGAAAGGATGCTGGACAGGTCAAAATAACAACTATCTAATACCATCCTTCATGCAAGTAGGAGTTCAGCTGACTGCCAGGCCCTCAAAACTGCCCAGGTAGGCCCAAAGCTCAGTGATGGCTTATGCTCTAGTCACTACTACTAGGGCTAGAAGAGTAATTACCAAATGTACTAAGTTATTCCCGGTCCTAATTTGCCAAAAGAATGGACTTTGGTGTTGGCTGTGTGACCATGGATATGGCACTCTTTTAAGCCTCAGTTTTCTCATCTGTAAAATAGGGTAACAGTTGTATTTATTTCTTAGGGCTATGGTGAGGATTAAATAAAATATACATAGTTAGCCCAGTACTTCCCGCTTGATGAATCAAAGTAAGTATTGGATGTTGGGATTATTTATATTTGTATTAGGCTAAATAATGACCCCTAAGTAATCAGACCTGAGAATGCTACCTTACATGGCAAAGACTTTGCAGATGTGATTAAGCTAAAGAGCCTGAGTTGGGAAGATTATTCTGGATTATCTGGATTCACCCTAAATGCAATATCAAGGGTCCTTGTGATTCAAGAAGGAGGCACAATGAGATTATGCATACATAAGAGGAAAAAGCAATGTGACCAAAAGGCAGAGACCAGAGTAATGCCAGTAACTTCCATTCCTGGAAATCCCCACAGCCACCAGAAGCTGGAGAAGGTAAGGAATGAGTTTTCTCCTAGGGCCTCTAGAGGGAGACAGTGAACTGATTTCAAACTTCTGGCCTCCAGAACTTTAAGAAAGTACGTTTGTCGTTTTAAGACACCAAGTTTGTGGTCATTAGGTATACCGGCCATAGGAAACTAATACAGTATAAACTTCTGAAAAACTCCCTGCAGCTGTTTAGTCCGTGGAAGGCAATCTAAGAGAAGATGTAGAAATAAAGAGTGATTTAGAAATTAGTTGGATTTCTTTATTGGTCCTGGCCTTTCCTACCAAATATATAAAAATATCCTATATTAGAGAAATGAGGATATTCATTTTTACTTTGCAAGCTAAAGAGATAAGATAACCTGGCAGAAAATTGACCTGCAAGTTCTAAAGAGGAAAGAAGAAACTTAAAAATGGAACTTATCCTTCCTTACTAACAATGACATAAACTTCCATGGCACAAAAAAAAAACTTTATATTAACGTTCCAGTTTTAGACTTCTTTTCTGACAATCTTCTTTAGAATACTTTTTTTGTCAATTTACTGTTATCACCCTCTAGCTTTGGTAGACGGAAGATATTGCTAGTAAAATTTGTCATTGGAAAAGAGAAAGACTCATTGAAGCCATCTTCAAATCCCATTTGTAGACTTCTATTTCAGGAATATAATTAAAATTGACTGTAACAGCTTGAATTCTCACTGGACATAATCTCTGCAGGCCAATCTCTTCTGTGGATTCCATTTCAATTTTATTTTAATTATAAATGTCATCTAATTAAAAATCCTACTTTGTGGTCCTTCTCTTCCCCTTTATGCCTTGATAGTCCAAGAGTGGACTTGACAGTGGTAGCTTTGCATGGGCATTGGCTTACGTCTCTCTGAGTACTTTCAGATAGTTCTTTGGTATAGAAAATTAGAAGTGTCTGGGGGACTCTTCCCAGCAAATGTCCCCATTGATGGCAGATCTGTTCTCTAACGTCTCGGTTCTCAACAGGCCACCCTATCCTGGGTGTTGGAACTGCAGGGCACCGCAGCTTGGGTGTTACCCAGACAAAAGCCCAGATGGTACAGTTACAAAGACAACAGCTCCTTCTGCTTGTTGCAATTTGATTGTTGCATGTGGATACTAAATATAAAAGCAGATTCTACCTTTCCCATTGTGGCTTCCCACTAATGACATAATGATGGAGTGAATATCAAAACTTCCGGAGCTTAAAAATCCTGATTTCACAGTAATTGAGCTCCTTTAAAATTGTCAGGACCATGTGACACCATGACAAAGGAGGTGGTTGTGCGAGGCACAAACCTAGCAGAAGCGCAGCAGACAAAAGAGAGAGGAAGGCAGCATATGCCCGATATGTAGACACCATACACGGCAGGGGGATAGGCCAGGCCTGAGTGGGTGCGAGGGGATTGGCATGTAAGATCTTTTTAAACATCAAATTATACATCACAATTTTCAGTGTTTGGAGAGTCTGGGTCTTGATATCCTTATCTCATTAATTTTGAAGCTTTATTCTGACTTTGAATCTGTGGCTAAATGTCTATCAGGCCAAACATTCTTTATCTTCTGCGGCTGATTCCATTTTTTGTGTTCAGTTTGCTCTAAACTGGAAATAAAATTACACTGAAAGATAATTGACTGCCAAAGGTCAGAAAACTGGTGGGTAGGAGGGGAAGAGGAGGTCCTTGAAGCCACCAGAGCCTTCCACTATGCCACATTGCTTGCCTTAAAGGTGAGACATGGTTTGTCATGTAACGCATAACTCACTAGGAAACGCCAATGCCATTCAAGGAGGTGGGTTGTTTGTTACATTAATCTAATGATATTTTCTCAAATGATCACCGTAGCCACATCTGATAATTACAATTAAACTTCATTAATGACTATCCCGGTAACATTAACTTTGTGGTTGATCGGCACTATACCCTTGAATTCTCGATAATGAATAGGTTAGTTAAACAAATTAATAGTATAGACAAGATTATTGAGTGGCGAGGTTTTTGCAGTCTCTTCAGAGGCAACCATTTACATACCACATGTAAATGAGTGATATGAGAAATATAAGCACTAAGTAAGTATGCTCCATGGCTACCTTAACTCCTTGCACTCTGGCAAATGAAAGCTGACGGGAGCCTTGGAAAATTTGATTCTTCTCTTGCAAAAGAAAAAACAAAACAATTCTAGACATCAGTTCTGGAGGGAAAAATCCCCTTCTTCATAATACAAAGTTGGACAGAGGAGCATAGGAACAAATTATGAAGGTCCTTGAAAACTTTCATACTTGATCTGACAAGAAAAGAGCAGCAATGAAATGTTTTTAGCATGAAAATAATTGTGTTTTAGAAAGAAAGGTCTAGCAAGAATTAGAGGAGAACGGAAGATCAGGTAAGCCAGCTAGGAAGCTATTTTGCTAGAGCAATAATTCATCTAGTCATTTGGCGATACTTAACCAGTTGTTACTACTTCCTAGGCCTTGCACCAGATGCCAAAGATTCCAAAGCAAGATACAACCCTGTCTGTGAGAGGCTTGCAGTAAGCAAGCAATGACACTCCCATGTGGTAAATGCTAAATGGAAGATGCGAAAACACAAGGCCATCTGATGAAAGCAACATTGAAGTTGACAACCGAAGGATCAGGAGTCCGGAGTGAGACTGGGGACATGATGGGAAGGCCATCGGACAGAGGGAAGGAAGCACACAAAGACTTGGAGATGAGACACTGAGCTCTCCTGAGACAGTGAAAGAAACAAAAGAAGTTCAGTTCTGTCTAGAGCTTCTGAGTTGGAGGACACGCAAGGGGAGGGGACAATGGGGAGAGATGAGGTCGAAGAGACAGAAAGAAGCCTTGAAGGGTTTTCCAAGCCTGTTCAGGAATTCAGAATTTCCTTTAGGAGCAACAAGAAGCCACGTAAGCAGTGCTGTGACATGATTATATTTGCATTGTAGATGATCATTCTGCCTATCATATGGAAAATGGATTGGAGGGGGAGGAAACTGGAGGTTGAGAGACCAGCTGGGAGGCTGCCACCAGAGGCCAGCGAATCTTTTCCCTGTGGCCTAGATTACGGCAAAGGCAGATGGCAATGGAAGGGGCCCAAAACACATTTCAAAGAGGAATCTTCAAGACATCCTTTTGTATCATACTTCTAAAAATGTATATATATTTTTCAAATTGTGTAAGTGGAAACATGGATATACCTTTTCATTTATCCACACTGGACTGGCCTAACCACTAGGCACATATCAACAGGTACCATCACATGTTCAGGGACAGCTGCTGAAATGAACAGCTTCAGGCCACAGAGAATATAATCAATTCCTATCGGGAAGTCTTGCAAAATCAGTTCTATTAAGCTATGCCAAAGGTCTACCTCATTTTTCCAACTCAATCCTTAATTTCTTAAGGCAGGGACTGTGGTGTGGGATGATCCTGGAAGAGGAAGGAATGGGTCAGCTGAGAGAGCGGCTTGTATACATAATAAGGAATTTATCTTTAGTAGGAAGACAATAGGAAGCCACTGAAGGGGTCTAGGTAGGGAACAGACACAATCAGACGTGCAATTTTTTCATACTTAAAAACACTTTCTTTTTATATTTGTGATGGAGTCTTAAGCTGTCGCTCTGGGTAGAGTGCCGTGGTGTCACAGCTCACAGCAACCTCAAACTCTTGGGCTTGAGCAATTCTCTTGCCTCAGCCTCCCAAGTAGCTGGGATTACAGGAGCCCACCACAACACCTGGCTATTTTGTTGTTGTAGTTGTCACTGTTGTTTGGCAGGCCTGGGCTGGATTCGAACCTGCCAGCTGCTGTTTCAAACCTAAAAACACTTTTTTGTAACCATTTGTTAATTTAATTTAATTATTATTACTATTATTATTATTATTTTTTTTTTGCAGTTTTTGGCCGGGACTGGGTTTGAACCTGCCAACTCCAGCATATGGGGCCGGCTCCCCACTCCTTTGAGCCACAGGTGCCGCCCCCTGGAAACATTTTTTTAAATAAAAAATTTCAACATATTCAAAAGTGCATAAAATAAATATAACAAACTGCCATATACACATCACTCCAATTTTATAGTTATTACCATTTATCATACTTGAATTATCTATCTCTTTTTTCTTCTTTCTCTCTTTTTTTTTTTTTTTTTTGGAGACAGAGCCTCAAGCTGTCCCCCTGGGTAGAGTGCGGTGGCATCACAGCTCACAGCAACCTCCAACTCCTGGGCTCAAGGGAGTCTCGTGCCTCTGCCTCCCAAGTAGCTGGGACCACAGGCATCCACCATAATGCCTGGCTATTTTTTGGTTGCAGCCATCATTGTTGTTTGGTGGGCCCGGGCTGGATTCAAACCCGCCACCTTAGGTGTATGTGGCTGGCGCCTTAGCCACTTGAGCCACAGGCACTGAGCCTTCTTTCTCTTTTTTAAACTAAAATATTTTATATTTATTTTTTAAAACTAAACTAATTTTTTTTTTTTTTAGACAGAGACTCAAGCTGTCGCCCTGGGTAGAATGCTGTGGCATGCATCACTGCTCACAGCAACCTCCAACTCCTGGGCTCAAGCAATTCTCTTGCCTCTGCCTCCCAAGTAGCTGGGACTACAGGTGCCCATCACAACACCCGGCTATTTTTTGGTTGCAGCTGTCCTTGTTGTTTGGCGGGCCTAAGGCTGGGTTTGAATGCGCCAGCTCAGGTGTATGTGGCTGGCGCCTTAGCCACTTGAGCCACAGGCACCAAGCCTAAACTAAAATATTTTAAAGCAAATCTCAGACATTATGACATTTAACCTCTAAAACCTTTGGTGTGCATATCTAGTAAATATGAATGATTTCTCAGGCTGGGCACGGCAGCTCACACCTGTAATCCTAGTACTCTGGGAAGCTGAGGCAATTGAATTGCTTGAGCTCACAGATTTGAGACCAGCCTGAGCCAGAGCAAGACCTTGTCTCTAAAATAGCCAGGCATTGTGGTGGGCGCCTGTAGTCCCAGCTACTTGGGAGGCTGAGGCAAGATAATCACTTGAGTCCAAGAGTTTGAGGTTACTGTGAGCTATGATGCTACAGTGCCACAGATGTCACTACCAAGGGTGACAAAGTAAGACTCTGTCTCAAAAAAAAAAAATCTCTCATGTAGCCACAATACCATTATCATACCTAATAAAACAATAATTCTTTAACATCATCTCATACCCAGGCCATATTTGCCATATTCAAATTCCTCAATGGTTTAAAAAATACTTTCTTCTTTTTTTTGAGACAGAATCTCACTCTTTTGCCATGGGTAGAGTGCTATGATGTCATAGCTCACAGCAACCTCAAACTCTTGGGCTCAAGCAATCCTCCTGCCTCAGCCTCCCAAGTAGCTGGGACTACAGGCGCCTGCTACAATACCCAGGTAATTTTTCTGTTTTTAGTAGAGATGGGGTCTTGCTCTTGTTCAGGCTGGAAAAATGCGTTTTCAAAACCACTTCATTTCTTTGAATGAGAATCTAAATGAGGCCCACACACCGTGAGTGTTAGGGTTTTTATTTATTTATTCATTTATTTATTTTTTTGCAGTTTTTGTCCGGGGTTGGGTTTGAACCCGCCACCTCTGGTATATGGGGCCAGCGCCCTACTCCTTCGAGCCACAGGCACCGCACCTAGTGTTAGGGTTTTAAAAACTCTTTTACTTTACAACATTCTTTCCCCCTCCTTTTTGTTTCATACCATTGATTTATTAAAAAAACCAGGTCAGGTGGTGCCCATAGCTCAGTGGGTAGGGCAGCAGCCACATACACCAGGGCTGGCAGGTTTGAACACAGTCCCAGCCTGCTAAAACAATAATGACAACTGCAACAACATCAAAAATAGCTGGGCGTTGTGGTGGGCGCCTGTAGTCCCAGCTACTTGGGAGGCTGAGGCAAGAGAATCGCCTAAGCCCAAGAGTCTGAGGTTGTGTGAGCTGTGACGCCATGGCACTCTACCCAGGGCAACAGCATGAGACTCTGTCTCAAACAACAACAGCAACAACAAGAACCCAAACAAACAAAAGAACCCAGGCCAGATGTCTTGTGGAATATTCCACTTTCAGGATTAGTCTGGTTGCTTATTTACCATGGTGTTTAACTTGTTCCTAAGCCCTCTGTCTTTCTTCTAAAGTAAAAGTTAGATCTCGGTTGACTGGATTAGGATTCAATGGTTTGGAAAGCAAAGTATTTTATAGGCAATTCTGTGCACTTCCTATTTCTTTGCATCAAGACGCAGACAACGACTGTCATCCCATCTTTAGATTGACTAGTGGGTTCAGGTGATGGAAGTCTGATCCATCTATTGTAAAGATGTTTGTCCCTTACAGTGAATAATCAGTGGGGTGATACTTTGATACCCGGACAATGTCTAGTTCCATGGCAACCTTTCCTTTAATGGTTTTAGTGTTCCCTTAATGACTGTTATCTGCACCAGTTATTTCCTTCCTTCCTTCTTTCTCTCTTTCATTCATTCATTCATTAATTTTTTTTTTTGCCCTGGGTAGAGTGCTGCGGCATCATAGCTCACGGCAACCTGCAACCCTTGGGCCCAAGTGATCCTCCTGCCTCAGTTTTTTTTTTTCTATTTTTTAGTAGAGACAGGGACCTGGCTCTCGCTCAGGGTGATCTTGAACTCCTAAGTTCAGGGAATCCACCTGCCTCAGATTCCCAGAGCCACCACACCAAGTCCACTCCTCCCCATTTTTATCAATGAGGAAACAGAGACCCAGAAATGCAAAATGCCTTAAGATTGTCCAATTAGTAGTAATCATTTAATAACAAAAAACCAGAAGTATATTTTTCATAAGGTAGAAACATTGGGTATCACATACCACTACCTTGCATTATTTTTTACCTGTATTTTACTGCCAAGGTTAAAATAAAACCTATAAAATATGTATTTTGCAAAAAAAAAAAAAAAGATTGCCGAATAAGTAAGAGAATAGAAATGGATGCTGGGTTTTCTGACAACTAGTATATTTTTTTCACCATGATATGATGCATTTTCTATAATATTTTCTACAGGTTAAACTACAGAAACAAATTTAAAGCAAATAGCATATTAATGTGAAACTGTGAAAGCTTTCCATCAAACAGGGGAAAAAGACAAAAATAACCATTCTTACCACTTCTAATTTAACATTCTAAAATGTCTTAAAAATTGCATAAAAATGTATTGAAAGAATAGTTTATTTTATTTTATGTTTTGAGACAGAGTCTCACTTTGTTACCCTCAGTACAGTGTCTTGGTGTCATAGCTCACAACAACCTCAAACATCTGGGCTTAAATGATTCTCTAACTTCAGCCTCCCAAGTAGTTAGGACTATAGGCAAGGCACCCACCACAATAGCCGGCTATTTTTAGAGAGGAGGTCTCGCTCTGGCTCAGGCTGGTCTTGAACCTGTGAGCTCAGGCAATCCATCTGCCTCGGCTTACCAAGTGCTGGGGTTACAGCCATGAGCCACTGTGCCTGGCCCTTGAAAGAATAGTTTAAAAAGCAAAACCTACTTAAAAAAAATTTTTTTTTAACAGTTCTTTTTTTTTTTAAATTAAATCAAAAAGAGGTAGATCCTAACAAATGCAATCAGTGTAACCTGGTTTCTTGTACCGTCAATGAATCCCCAACAATAAAAAAAATTTTAAAAAAAGAGGTGGATCATGTATACATTAATGCATTTAGGGGGTATAATGTGCTGATTTGAACCCACAACCCTTGTTGGTACATGGGGCCAGTGCCCCACTCACTGAGCCACAGGCACTGCCCATGCCCAGCTATTTTCTTGTTGCAGTTTGGCCAGGGCCGGGTTCGAACCCGCCACCCTTGGTATATGGGCCCAGTGCCCTACCCACTGAACCACAGGTGCAGCCCTGCTATGAAGATTCTTAAATATTTATCTCCATGTACAACGTGCATGCACATAATGTAGGGTAGGAATACATAGGGTAGAAATGCTAGGCCTAGGCTATGCTCATCTTCTTTTTTTTAATTACAAGTCTCCAACAGGGCTTTATTTTTTTGTTACAACATCCTGTTCTATGGCATCTTTGGCTCTTTTTGCCTGTGTGCCAAAGAGGTGGGCATTGGTGCAGGTTATATAAAGAGTGGCAAATGCCTTGAAGTTCTCCTCAGTGATGACTCTGGCTCTCTCCTAGACATTCTGTATGGGCATGACTGGTCCTGTCAGCTGGGTGGCCAATTCGAGTTCTTCAGTCAAACTGTCTTCCCTCTTGGGGTCTGATGGCTTCTTCAGGACGAGGATGAACTTGAAGCTGTACTTTAGTCATTGGACAGTGGCCTGTAGGGGTTCAATGAACTCGTTCTTGGATTCCCAGAAATACCACGGTCTAGGCCATCTTCTTGGGAATGCCAGCCATCCTTAACTCTTCCAAGTTAAAGGCCCTGCCAGCTCTTACTTTGGTGTGACACCTCACTGTGGGGCACCTTAATATGGGACAGATAGGTCCAGACATAGGGCATGGGGCATTACAGCATGCTTTTCATGCCTGCCCTTATGGCCATGTGCTTCTGCCAGTCCTTGTGGAAGTGGGGTTTCAGGATTATGCCATTCTGTTTTTTTTTTTTTTTGAGCCAGAGTCTCACTTTGTTGCCCTCCGTAGAGTGCCGTGGCATCACAGCAACCTCAAACTCTTGGGCTTAAGCAGTTCTCTTGCTTCAGCCTCCCAAAGGAACTGGGACTACAGGTACCTGCCACAATGCTCAGATATTTTTTGGTTGTAGTTGTCATTGTTGTTTGGCAGGCCCAGGCTGGGTTTGAACCTGCCAGCTCCAGCATATGTGGCTGGCGCCCTAGCCACTGAGCTACAGGCACCTGAGCTGATCATGCCATTCTGGATGGGTACCACAGCTGCTCATGGCTATCTCATGCTATACAGGAAAATAGCCAAGTGGAAAGGGTCATCATCAACTTTATTAAATAATGCCAAATTTTTCCAAAGTGGTTGATAGTATAGCCTTGCTAATAAATAGCTAACAGAAGGCTCAGCTTGGGTTGCACAGAGGTTACGGTGCCAGCCACATAGGGTGGCAGGTTCGAACCCAGCCCAGACCAGCCAAGGCTGGCAGGTTTGAACCCAGCCTGGGCCAGCCAAGCAACAATGACAACTGCAACAAAAAAGTAGCCGGGCGTTGTGGCGGGCACCTGTAGTCCCAGCTACTTGGGAGGCTGAGGCAAGAGAATTGCTTAAGCCCGAGAGTTTGAGGTTGCTGTGAGCTGTGACACCACGGCACTCTACTGAGGGAGACATAGTGAGATTCTGTCTCAAAAAAAAAATAGTTCAGGGAGGGAGGGTGATTGGTGGGGTCACCTCTATGGTTTATCTAACAAGGGTACAAGTGAATCTTTCTAAAAGCAGAGTATGAATGTCTTAACTCAATAACTAAGAATGACATAAAGGTTATGTTAACCAGTTTGATGAGAGTATTTCAAAATGTATATGAAAACAGCACACTGTACCCCATGATTGCATTAATGTACATAGTTATGCTATAAGAAATTTAAAAAAAACCTAAAAAAAATAGCTAACAGAGAAAGATAATCAAGCAGAAAGTAAGAAGAATACACTCACATCACATAATTATAACTTTGAAGAGAAACTCTGCAGCACAACTGTCCTTTTGGTCATTTGATCAAACACCTGGGACTCAAATTGTCTTTAACTTATGTTTCTAAGAGTTGGGTTCACAGAGCCCTAAGCAGACAACAGGGTGCAAGCTCCCCTCTTCCGTTTCTGCCAGAACCACACTTTAAGGCCTCTGATAAGACAGCCTCATAGAGAAGGAAAAAAAAAAGAAAAAGAAAAACTGGCACAGCCGCTTTATAAACACTTTTATTAATACAGACAATCCCCTGGTTACAAATGAGATAAGTTCTGTAGGTTTGTTCTTAAGTTGAAATTGTATGTAAGTTGGAACAGGTACATTTACCTATTACCTGTAATACCCTCTATTTAACCATAGCACTCTACCCAGGGCGACAGCTTGAGACTAAGTATGAGTTGTATGTCAGCTGGATGTTTGTAACTTGGGGATTTAGCTTCTGTTTGTAAGTGCAAATTGTACATAAGTCAGACTGCCTGTAACTTGTAACATTAATCCTTTATTTGCCCTTTATAATTTCTCATAAATATCCTGAGCCTCTCTTGCTTGGAGATTATACTTCTCCTTTCTTTGTTTTGTGAAGTAAAATAAACTTTCTTTCTTTCTTTTTTTTTTTTTGTAGAGACAGAGTCTCACTTTATTGCCCTTGGTAGAGTGATGTGGCATCACAGCTCACAGCAATCTCAAACTCCTGGGCTTAGGCGATTCTCTTACCTCAGCCTCCCAAGTAGCTGGGACTATAGGTGCCCACCACAACGCCCGGCCCGGCTATTTTTTGTTGCAGTTTGGCGAGGGCTGGGTTTGAACCTGCCACCCTCAATATATGGGGCCAGTGCCCTGCTCACTGAGCCACAGGTGCCACCCCAATAAACTTTATTTCTTTAAAACTATTTTAATCAGCTTGGCACCTGTGGTTCAAGTGGCTAAGGCTTAAAGATTTTTTAATCTTTTTTTTTTTTTGAGACAGAGTCTCACTATGTCACCCTCAGTACAGTGCTGTGGCATCACAGCTCACAGCAACCTCAAACTTATGGGCTTAAGTGATTCTCTTGCCTCGGCCTCCCAAGTAGCTAAACGTATTTTATTTATTTATTTTTTTCTGAGACAGAGCCTCAAGCTGTCCCCCTGGGTAAAGTGCCATAGCATCACAGCTCACAGCAACCTCCAACTCCTGGGCTCAAGTGATTCTCCTGCCTCCACCTCCCAAGTACCTGGGACCACAGGCTCCCGCCACAACGCCTGACTACTATTTTTTTTTTTGTTGCAGTCATCATTGTTGTTTTGGTGGGCCCGGGTTGGATTCGAACCCACCACCTTACATGTATGTGGCTGGTGCCTTAGCTACTTGAGCCACAGGCGCTGAGCCAACTATTTTAATTTTTAAGGTAAAATTAATTTTTTAATTTCTTCTTATCTTATGCTTTGTCTGAGAATTCTTTCTCTAGCCCGCATACAAAATCTTACCCTAATATTTTGGTGGCCTGTAGAGGGACACAGTCTCATTCCTCTACCTACCTCCATAAGTATGGGGGAAAGAAATCACTTCTCTGCCTCCGTACAAGGAGCTCCCTTCTCTGCCTCTGTCTTTTTGAGACAGAGTCTCAAGCTGTCGCCCTGGGTAGAGTGGTGTGGCATCACAGCTCACAGCAACTTCCAACTCTTGGGCTTAAGCGATTCTCTTGCCTCAGCCTCCCAAGTAGCTGGGACAATAGGTGCCTACCCCAACACCTGGCTATTTTTTGTCATTGTTGTTTAGTGGGCCTGGGCTGGATTTGAACCTGCCAGCTCTGGTGAATGTGGCGGCAGCCTAGCCGATTGAGCTACAGGCACTGAGCCTCTGCCTCTGTCTTGAAACTGCTCCCTCCTTTGCTACATAGCTCTCAGGACATCTTTCGTGGCACGAATTCTGCTGATAATTCAGTAAGTGTCTAAGGCTTTGGAAATGGTTATACATTTGAAAAAGAGTTGACAGCTTTGTGGTTATAGAAAACCCTGGTGCAGAATCTGCCACTTGTGGGAAAGGTGCCTGAGAGGGACGTTTCCTAACAACCTCTTCTGGGAATGGAGATGCTCCTTTTTAGGTTTCAGTCCAGACCACAACTCAGGGATGCCCACTTTCTGGCCAACACCTTAAGCTTTGTGTTGGTCTGACTCAGAGATGAGGACACTTGATTTCTGATCAACACATGAAGGTCTTGGCTCAGCGCCCATAGCACAGTGGTTACAGTGCCAGCCACATACACCGAGGGTGGTGGGTTGGAACCTGGCCCAGGCCAGCTAAACAACTGCAACAAAAAATAGCCAGGTGTTGTGGTGGGTGCCTGTAGTCCCAGCTACTTGGGAGGCTGAGGCAAGAGAATCACTTAAACCCAAGAGCTGGAGGTTGCTGTCAGCTGTGATGTCACAGCACTCTAGCAAAGGTGACATAGTAAGACTGTCTCAAACAAACAAACAAACCAAAAAAAAAAAAAAAAAAACACCTGAAGTTCTAGGGTGGTGCCTGTGGCTGAAAGGAGTAGGGCGCCGGCCCCATATATCAGAGGTGGCGGGTTCAAAACTGGCCCTGGTCAAAAACTGAAAAAAACAAAACAAAAGCAACCACACAAACACCCCCCCCAAAAACCCATCTGAAGTTCTAGTGGGGGACGGTGGTCTCAGACTCTCAGTAGGTCAATATATGACCATCCCTAAAGTTCTTTCCTTCCCCCCAGCACTGTCTGAGAGTTTCTATGGTCCGTATTATTATCAAAATCTGATACTTTCAGTCTTTTTCCTACTTTGTCATACTGGGGACGGAGGCTGCAAACCCTATTTTCCCCTCCAGCAGCCGGCTCCGTGTTATACTCTGCCCATAGGGGGAGCTGGAGGACTCTTCTGCTTTCCGTTTGCTTGTTTCTTCTTCCACGGCTGACCCTGGCTTGGTGTGCCACCGGGCCCTGTGGTGGTATTCTCTAGGAGGTGGGCTGCTCTCACAGTCCTGTTCCTCTTCACTGTGGTGGTGGGTGGGGTTCCTGCAGCAGCTGCACCAGCTCCTGGGATGTCTGAATCTCCACTTTGTAGGAGCAGGAGGGCCTCTGTTCCTTTTCTAAGCTCCTTCTTTGTTCACATTTCCCTTAGCCCTAGAAGTGGTGGGTGCTTTCTGCAGAGGTGACTTCAGTTACACCTTTGAGTTCTCTGACTACATTTTAGTACTTAACCACCCTTTGCCACCAGGTCAGCTGTTCTTTATATCCAGTTTCCCCCACCAAATCACTGGTGTAGTGCCCGTTTCTTGACGGGACCCTGATTCTGATTTTGATCTCTCACCTCTCTCTCTATATCCTCATTTATAAATCTCTCTCCGATCCATGACTTTCAAATTTATATCTTCACCCCTGTCTTTCGCTAACATTCCAAATGAGCATGCTCAGTTGGGAGCTGGCTCTAATTTTCTTCTAAGTTCTAAATGAGAAATTCTTCTAATTTTCTTCTAAGTTCTTCTCCTTCTCCTGAACTTCTCATTTCTGTCAAATGCACATCACTATGCTTCTGGTTTCCAAGGACAGATCTAAGTCATCTTTGAATACTGAGGGCAAGGAAGAGGAAGCTGTTAACGGCACCCTATCTTTTCATGCTGTTTTTGCTACAACCATCTTATAATTGTCTCTTCCTTTCCATTCCCATCATGACTACCTTAAGTCAGGTACTCATTACAGGTGTCCAGGTATACTCCAGAAACACTACTATATACCTGGGGAAGTGCGGCTCTAATCATGCCTTCTCCTCAGAAACCTATAGAGGCTCCCCATTTCCTACTGAGTAACATTCAAACTTTGTCTGACATTCAAGGTCCTCCATGAAATGGAATCAACATTTTACCAAACCACTCTGCCCTACGTTCTTCAGTCCACCCAAACAGAATGACTTGCTGTCTCCTCTGTATCTCTCAAATTTCTTCACCTTTGTGCTTTTACCCGAAAAAGTTGTTTGGAGCTTCCCCCATGAAGTCTTCCCCAAATGCACCCTCTCATCTAGAAAGACATGCTTCTCTTCCTTTGCTTAACTCTGAGTCTAAACACTTTATCTACACTGGTTCAAGCATCTATAGTCACACTCCAGTATTCAGGGGAGGCATGATAATTTATACCTGGCTAGTTAGCTGGAAGGAGAGATCTGAAACTGTTCCCTCCCTTGGTTGGGACAACTTGCCTGGGGTAGCTGGAAAGAAAGTTTGGTTGGAAAAATGAGGAGGGTAAATTACCATTAAGTCACAGACAGAAGTAAGATAGGGGGCCCAGAATGAAGTAGCTGGCATCCTCAACCAGTCATAGTAATCCCAGGAAGGTGAGGTTTGAAAGTGCAGATATGGGGCAGCGCCTGTGGCTCAAAGGAGTAGGGCACTGGCCCCATAGCCAGAGGTGGTGGGTTCAAACCCAACCCTGACCAAAAACTGCAAAAAGAAAAAAAAAGGGTAGATATGCAGCATCAAAGAACATTAGGAAGAACAACACTGACTATGGTTACTTCACTGTGCACTTCAAAATCTGTAGGAGGGGCTTGACACCTGTAGCACAGTGGTTACGGTACCAGCCACATACACTAAGGGTGGCAGGTTTGAAGCCAGCCCAGGCCAGCTAAAACAACGATGATAACTGCAACAAAAAATAGCTGGGCATTGTGGCAGGTGCCTGTAGTCCCAGTTACTTGGGAGGCTGAGGCAAGAGAATTGCTTAAGCCCAAGAGTTGGAGGTTGCTGTAAGCTGTGACATCATAGCACTCCACAGAGGGCAACATAGTAAGACTCTGTCTCAAAAAAAAAATTTTGTTAAGAGGGTAGATCTCTTGTTAATTATTCTTACCACAAAAACAAAGGGACACAAGGACATTTTGGCAGGTGCTGGACATGTCTATTACCCTTACCTTGATTGTGGTCATGTTGTTTATATGTGCCCAGACTCATCAAGTTATATGCATTAAATATGTACAGTTCTACACATATCAATTACATTCAATAAAGCTATTTTAAAAAAGAAGAAGAATAAAGAACATGCCAACTATTAGTTGCAGTTCTGGGTTAGGTCCCCAGTTCATGTAAGGACCCCAGGCCAAAGAAAAGGTATTATACAGTGAAAGTCGCTAGATCTAACAATGAGGGGCAGAGGCCAGAGTAGAGACCAATGACAAGACTGGACCCCCCCAGCAGGAAACTGAGACATTAAGCAAATTTCCAGTGACAAAGTAAGAATCCTGGATATACTAATTAAGGACCCACATCAGAATCAAATGATGAGGAAGAGTAGTTGGATGCTTATATCTGGCCTTGGAGTGATTGGAGTCTGTTAAATACTTCCTGCCTTAGCTTAGATTCATGCTGGGATCTAGATGAGTGTTGACTTTATGGGTAGGTGCAAGACCCGACACATTCCTTTCTCTCTGATAATTATTTCTGCTGTATGTATATCATCTCCTTCACTGGTCTGAAAGTTCCTGAGGTCAGGACTTTCTCTGGTTCACCTTTCATTGTATGTAATTCAGTGCATTACACAGACGGAAAGTGGTTGGCAAATATTCGTTGAGTGAGGTGAGGAACAGGCCTGGATTTCTGGAGTGAAAAAACAGGGCATGGGGGGCGGTGCTGTGGCTCAAAGGAGTAAGGCACCGGCCCCATATGCTGGAGGTGGCAGGTTCAAACCTAGCCCCGGCCAAAAACTGCAAAAAAAAAAAAAAACACAACAAAAACAAAAAACCAGGGAATGGGGATGTGGTTTGGTAAATAAAGAAGGAGCTGTGGATTCAAAGAGCATAGTTCTGGTCCCTCAAAACCTCAAAATCTGCACAGGCAATGATAGAGGATAAGAAGCTAGGACTAGGGAAGAGTGAGAAGGATGCCAGGCTGGGGCAGGGCAAGCTGGGTTGAGTCAGTGCAAACCCTACTCTGGCCAGGTTGGGAGAGAAAGGGAGTTATGGGGGGCCCCTGGGTAGCTATTCATATGAGGAAGATTATATATACATAGAGGTCATATATACTATGAAGAGGGAGGGCAGGGAGTAGCTGAAAATAGAAAGTTACTGAATATGTAAATTAGGAAATAATCACGTGTGCAATATAGTGATTATTTACCTTACATAAGGATTTGTTACAGGGTTGCTATTAAAAACAAAAATAACAAAAAACAGGGTCCACTGAGACATATGAAATTTGATTCCCACTCCCATGGCTCCACTAGGCATTGCCCTAATGAGGACTCTCTGAGGCAGCTCCGGCCTGGTGGCAGGTTTCTGCTCAGGCCCCCAAGCTGTCTCCAACATCCTTTGAAATCCCAGTGAAGGTATCCATGTCCCTACAGCGCCTGTATTCTGCAAGCCTACAGATTCAATACCATGTGGATATGCGGCCCAGGCTTACAGCTTTTGCACTTGGTATGGCGGCCTGAGCTGTGGAAATGTTTGTGCCATGACTGGGGCAGCCAAGGGGTGCGGCACTAGAATGAGGCGGACAGAATCTTGAGGCATCCCTGGGCAGTGAGCCTGTGGAAGGAACCTTGGACCTGAACCCTGAAATCATTTTACCCTCCTAAAGTTCTGGGCCTGTGATAGGAGGGCAGACTCAAAGATCTCAAAAACGTCTTTGAGGCCATTCCATTGTCTGGATGAATAGCAACTGGCTTCTTTCCAGACATACTAATCTCTTCAGCAAACAGTTGCTTGGCCATGCCCTTGGTATAGGCTCCTGAACACACTTTTTTACTCTTTACATGGCCAGGCTGTGAATCCTTCAAATCTTTTACTCTGCTTCCCTTTTAGTTATATATTCTGGCTTCAAGTTATTTGCTCTTGCATCTCAGTGTTGCCATTAAAGTAACCACTCAGCAGCCTGCTTTGCTGCTTAGATATCCCAGTTCATTGCTCTTAAGCTCTCATTCCATAAAGTCCTAGGACATGGACATACTTCAGCCAAGGTCTTTGCGACTATTTAAACAAGGGTGGCCTTTACTGCAGTTTCCTTTGCTCCTCTTTTCTCTCTGAGACCTCATGAGAATGGCTTTTGCTATCCATATTCTACCAGTGCTCTGATAATGACCACTTCAGTAATCTCCAAGAAGTTCCAGACTTGCCTATAATACTTTTCTTTTCCTGATCCCTCACCAGAATCACCTTTAATGCTCCACTCATGACAGTGCTGGCGTTTTCTAGTCTGCACTTCTGAATTCTTCCAGCCTCCATCCATTACCCAGTTCCAAATTTGCTTGCGATTAAGCTGCCAAAGTTGTTCCATAGAGACCGGCCAATCCATTTTCAAGACAACACTGGACCTCATGTCACACAAAAAATGCTGCTCAAACTAGGAAATTCTCGGTCATCCACCACATTCACCAGACCTTACACCAACTGACTACCCCTTCCTTCAGGCTTTGGACTACTTCTCGTAAGGAAAAATAGTCAATTCCCAACAAGTTGTAGAAAAAGCCTTTTGTATTTTCATCACTACTTGCTCTACAGGTTTCTTCACTGCTGGCGTAAACAAGTTACCATTAAGATGGCAAAACTGGGTTGATACTTTAGACACATGTTTTGATTAATTGTGCTATATTTTTTTTTTTTACAGGTTTGGCTGGGGCTGGGTTTGAACCCGCCACCTCTGGCATGTGGGGCCAGCACCCTACTCCTTTGAGCCACAGGCACCACTCAATTGTGCTATTTCTTGTTTGAGATATACTAAACTAAATTTTTCTTTTTCTTTCTTTCTTTTTTTTTTTTTTGCAGTTTTTGGCTGGGGCCAGGCTTGAACCTGCCACCCTCAGTATATGGGCCTGGTGCCCTACTCCTTGAGCCACAGGCACTGCCCCAATAAATCAAAGTTTTGATTAGAAATCAGACATTTCATATTTAATGACCTAGTAATCCTAGAACAAGTCCCTAAACTCTGAACAATTGGGTGGTTAGGTGATCCTTATCATTAAGCCAGCGAAGGAAATACTGACTTAGACCAGTGCTTCTCAGACTATCACAGGGCACACAAATAGTATTCGCTTGTGAAACTAATGGACTCATACACTGAAATGAAGATTCTGATTCTTTAAGTTTGGTGTGGGCCTGAGATTCTGCCTTTCAACAAGTTCTCAGACGATGCTGAAGCTGTTGATCCACCATTGATTAGCAACGATCTGTGGTTCTCAACCTTCCTAATACTGTGACCCTTTACTACAGTTCCTCATGTTGTGGTGACCCCCCAACCATAAAATTATTTTCGTTGCTACTTCATAATTGTAATTTTGCTACAGTTATGAATCGTAATGTAAATATCTGATACGCAGGATGTATTTAGGAGACCCGACCCTTGTGAAAGGGTCATTCAACCCCCAAAGGGGTCATGACCCACAGGTTGAGAACCACTGATTTAGAACAACTCTGTTCAAAAGAACTTTATTAGAGATTGAAACAACAGCCACTAGCCACATATAGCTATCCAGCATTTGAAATGAGGCAAGTATGACTGAGGGACTAATTTTTAAACTTTATTTCATTTCAATTAATTTAAATACAAATTGCCACATGTGGAAGCCAATGGAACCCATATTTAGAACATACTTCAGGATAAGTACTGAAGAAATTACTCTAGAATCATTTCAGGTTAGTAAGTTATGCAGGCTTCACAAGCCTTTGACTTAGAAATTAGCATTATCATGTAGTAAAGATATTCTTCCTGGAAGCCTCAATAGAGTCATGTTGTCTTTATAATATGCTTTCTAGGAAATTTTTATTTATTTCCACTTCTGCAATTTGGCTTCTTCTAAAGTTTGCTTCTCATTTACAAAGTTTTCCAAAGTCATCAATATTCAAGAAAAGGAAATAGAATAACAGATTTATTGAACTAGTTATTATTGAAAAAATTATCCTAAAATAATCCTGAATGTCCAATTCAGAAATAGTAAAACATATTTGGGGCTGTTGGCAACTCTATTTACCGAGGATTTAAAATACTTAGGGTTGTTCACACTAAAAAACATTTGCAGTCATTTCCTTAGAGAGACCGCCAGAAACTTGGCCCATCCTGCACTGTCAAAACATTTTATGAAAATTTAGAGCTTGCCTGTTATTTGTGGAAACTGTGCTAGCAAATGGGTAGACGACAAGGACCTGATTGTTCATGACACTAAACCTTTAATGTGTTGTGTCGTGCTTTGGAAGTTTGCAGACTTAGGCTTGGTGTATTTTTCTTTCCCTCTCCTAGCCAACACTATATAATAAAAAAGGTTTGCACACTACGAGTTTACACAAAGCATCCCACAAAGCCAGATTTCCATCTTCTTTTCTCAGGCACATGGGTTGATAATCCCTACCACTGGAGGGGAGAAGAGAAGCCATTGTGAGTACCGTGGTATTCAAGGCCTACTCAACCCAGGCCTTTAGACCATGTGGTTGACTGATTCTCTCTAGATGCCTAGAGGCAAAGTTTGGAAAGACATCTTGCTGGGAACATATGAAGGAGAGATTGTCGGAAATTTCCAAAAATCAGAAGCTAAACGACTTCTTTCAGAAAAGGAGGAAAATGTTCTCTGAGTGAATTTCATGTTAGCTTGTCTAATTTCACTGTGTTCTATATTCAAAGTCTACAGTATTTTGCATAAAAGACTATTTTTATTCATTTACATAAACATGTATGAGTTCATTTGCTTAACAAATGAGTATCTATTTGAGCCTATGAGTAATACATGAACATCATTGGTCACTCTTACCATTAAAATTGCTTATTTATTTGTTTGCTGACTATGCATCTATCACATGATCTGGTGTGTAGTAGGCTCAGTAAATACTTCCTGCCTGAATAAAGAATGAATGTGCATGGCATATCATGCAGATGAGTTACAATGCCGGATGCTGGCCTTAGCCTGGTGGTCTGGAACAGCCCTTACAGGGGCTTATGTTTGGTGAGATTCTTTCCCATTCACTTTAGAATCCAGTGAACTTTGAATCAGTCACAATCCCCAAAAGGAGTAGTACTTTAACCTAGGTCTCCCAACTCCTTATTCTTTCTCTATTGCTCTCATAAAAGACCCTAAGTGTTCACAAACTATTAACATTGGAAATACAGGTACAGTACTTCTATAAAGCTGATATAGAATTTTTTAATTTCAGTTATGTCTTTCTGAATTCAAGCCTGTGAATGACAAAGTGCCCCAAACATTGCCTTTTTTTCTTTTCATCTACTTGCTCGTTAAATCAACATTGCTATTGTGGTTGTTCTCCACTAAAAAAAAATTCTTCCTTGGTTGGGCACGGTGGCTCACAACTGTAATCCTAGCGCTCTGAGACTCTGAGGTGGGTGGATTGCCTGATCTCAGGAGTTTGAGACCAGTCTAAGCAAGACCAAGACCCTCTCTCTAAAAAATAGCCAGGTGCTGTGGCAGGTACCTTTAGTCCCAGCTACTCCAGAGGCTGAGGCAAGAGGATAACTTGAGCCCAAAAGTTTGAGGTTGCTGTGAGCTATGATCCCATGGCACTCTGTTGAGGGTGACAAAGTAAGACTCTGTCTCAAAAAAAAAATCTTCCTTAAATCTTGATGAGAGATTTTGTAATTATAGCATCCTTGACTTAAACTGTCATTTCAGAGAAATAATTTGGACTATTTTAAAATGGTAAGCCTTTGGGGTTTTGAGTTTCTCTGGTGTGTGTTTGTCACTGAAGTGGTGTGGATTCAAGATTTACATCTTTCCAATTTCTCATTTAAAAAATATGTTTGCTGGCCAGGTGCAGTGGCTCATGCTTGTAATTCTAGCACTTTGGGAGGCCAAGGCAGGAGGATCCTTTGAGCTCAGGAGTTCAAGCCCAGCCTGAGCAAGATGGAGACCTCTGCCTCTACTAAAAATAAGCAAATTAGCCAGGCATTGTGGCAGGTATCTATAGTCCCAGCTACTCAAGAGGCTGAGGTAGGAGGATTACCTCCTGCTACTCAAGAGTTTGCGGTTGCTGTGAGCTAGGGTAATGCCACCATACTCTAGACTGGGCAACAGAATTAGACACTGGCTCAAAAAAAAAAAATGTTCGCTTCTTTACTTGACTCTTTTGAGCATGGTCTTATTTTATTTTGGAGATTTTTCTTACATTATTTTGCCTAAATCCTTTTATATCAGTGGTTCTCAACCTTCCTAATGCTGAGGCCCTTTAATACAGTTCCTGTGGGTCGTGCCCCACAGGCTGAGAACTGCTGTTTTATATACTGTCAGTTTTAAATATCCTCATTTGGAGCCTTTGATGAATAGCTCGGCTTCGCAGATTTTAACCCACATTATAATCCTGTAGGAGACTTGTTAAACCACAGATAGTAAGGTGACTACCTGCTTTTGGAGGACAGTTCCAATTTTTAACTATTTGTCCCTTGTTCCACAGTGTTTTAAAAAAGTTCTGATTTTTGGAAAGAATGCACGACAAGCTAGGGAGTGGCGGGAGAATGGGAAGGGAATATATGGTTTTCAGCTGCCATGTGGCTATTTCGCCAGGATATGAGTTTTATATTATTTTTGTTAATTTTATAATGTTAAACTTTAATAATAACAAATAATTGTTGAGAACTGATTATCGAGAACT
>CAUYQV010152991.1:0-19058 GCA_963574575.1 Galagoides demidoff
GCACTCTCTGCGAGACACACAAACTCCCCACGAACTGGGTACAGGAGCCTTTCATCGGGGAAGGATTAGTTTCTGTCTCTCAGGATGCAAGCCACGACCTGGCGCCGCAGGGCGTGAGCCCCGGACCTGATGCCGCAGGGCGCAGATGGAGCCATTTCAGCTGCTGCCCTGAGTTTTTTCTGGCTGACACCGTAGTTCTGGACTACACTTCCAATCCAGCAATTCACCTCTTT
The DNA here is from genome assembly GCA_963574575.1 of Galagoides demidoff. Lineage (NCBI taxonomy): Eukaryota > Metazoa > Chordata > Mammalia > Primates > Galagidae > Galagoides > Galagoides demidoff. The sequence continues at coordinate 234 of CAUYQV010152991.1, forward strand.
GCTGCTTGCCCGGCGCTACTTATCCGTGCAAGGACGCCACTCGCGGAAGAGATCCAATAAGCCCATTCTCACCTGAAACCACCAGGAGAGTTGACTCAGGGGTGCATCTCCTCCTCCATCTTGCTCCGCCTCAGTAAGGCTATTTAGAATAACAGTATGGAGTTTCCTCAAAATATTAAAAATAGCAATACCATATGATTTAGCCATCCACTTCTGGGCATATAATATATCCACAGGAAATGAAATATATATTTGTATTTCCACATTTATTTCAGTATTACTCACAATAGCTAAAATATAGAATCTACCTAAGTGTTTATGAACTAAAGAACACATAAAAATACATGGCATATATTACATACATTACATCATATATTACATATATAATGGATATAAATGTGAATAAATTTATCCAGAGCACAATAAAAAGAAAAACAGGATTTCCTTCTGTTTTAAGGATGAATAATAGTCCATGGAATATACTGGCTCTTAGAAAAGAAAGAAATTCTGTCATTTACAATAAAATAGATGAACCTGGAGGATATTGTGCTGAGTGAAATAAGTCAGGCACAAATAGAGAAATACTTCATGGTCTTACTTATATGTGGAATCTGAAGAAGTTGAAATTATAGAATCGGGGAGTAGAATGGTGGTTACTAGGGGTTAAGGTGGAGGAGAAGAAATGTTGGTCAAAGCATCCTAATTTTAGTTCTGGAGATTATGTAGTATTATCCATCATGATGACTATAGTGAATAATAATGGATTACACACTTGAAAACTGCTAAGAGAGGAAATCTTAACTATTTTCACCACAATTCCATAGGTATGTGTTGTCATGAATATGTTGTGCATTTTGATTTAATCATTGGATGTTGGGAGCCAGCCTCAACATGCTATGGGTTCCCTTCCAGTGGCTTGGTGGGGCAGAGAGGGCTTTGGAAAAGAGGAAAAATTTAAGAGACTAGAGACAGAGAGAAAGTTGGAAGAGCAGTGAGGGATTTGGGAGCTGGCATACCTTTCTTCGTGGGGCTTCCAGTATGCCACCTCGAATAACAGGCTAGCTCTGTGTTTATCTCATAAGTCAGTGTTTGAATCATAAATCTCACGAAGGCAAGGCAGACAATTCCGTTATGGTTCTTGCTGCACTTGCATTTCTTTAACTAAACTAATTCTTTAACTAACTACATTAATTGTATGAATTTACTTGTTACTTTTATTGTTTTAAGGTATTTATGATCTTAATAAAAAGCAGAGTCTGGATGGTTAAACAGTCCAGGAGCAGGACATCAGAGAAATACCTAGTCAGGCCACACTTGCAAATCTCAGATGTGATTTTTTTTTTTTTTTGGGCTGGTGTGTGTTTGGTGGGGTTTGAACCCTCTACCTTCATTATATGGGGCCAGTGTCCTACTCCTTTGAGCCACAGGCACTGCCTAGATGTGATTTTTTTCAATACCCTGAAAGCCTTGTGTCTAGATGGACTCCTCTGGCCAAACTAAGGTGACAGAAGAAAGAGATATTTCATCTCATCTGGTCCAGAGTAATTCTTGCTGTGTTCAACAAAATTTAAACATTATACCTTCTTCACTCTCCAAAAGCACTCTCCTGGAGTGAGAGACCCTGCTGACCAAAACACCTCAGCAGAGGCTTGCAGCCACAGTGGTGGCAGCAGATTTTTAGGGGGAGGAGGAATTGCCAGCAAGACAGCTGTCAGAATTTTAAAGAAGCAGATCCCAACAGTGCTTTTCACTAAGAACTAGGAATTTCCCTTATCAACTTTTCTCCTGTTTCTGTTTTCCTTTTGTCCATTCGCTGCAATCCTATTCCTAATTTAATTTCTAATCTATCTACTGTTAATAATTGAATATTTGTTTCAAGGTTATAAAATCATTATTACTAGTAATGCAAGCACATCAAGATATGGCTTTTCCCCTAAGTATTCCCAAATGCACCCTTTAATTCGACAATGTACGTGTATAAAAATACCACATTTTATACTATGAACACATACATTTTTATGTTGTTTATATCTTATAAAGGCACATGTGGTTGAGGACAAGAGTTCTCAGTATTCAATAGACTTAAAATAACTATTCTCAATTTATATCTATCTTTCTAAGAAAAATAATTCTTTGAATGTTCTATAAAAATATCTGTTATTCTAGTTTTGGACATTACCTCTAGCATACAGTAGGAAACAGTGTAAAGAGGTTTGGGTACATTCTGAACAATTTGACATATTTTCTTTAGAGAAATGTAGTTTTTTTTTTTTATTTTAAAAGAATAAACCAGTGAAAAATACCAAAAGGCCAGGTTCTTCTTGTATGTATTTAAATAAGTTTTTTATTTTATAGTAATTTTAGATTTATACAAAAGTTGAAAAGGTGGTACAAGTTCCTTTATAGCCCACACCTCAGTGGTCCTATTATTGCCATTTTAATTTTCCAGGACATATTTGTAACATTTAATGAACTGATACTTATGCATTATTATTAATTATAGTTTATACGTTATATAGATTTCCTTGGTTTTTACCTAATACCCTTTTTCAGTTTCAGCGTACTATAAGATGATACTACATTTAGTTGTGATGTTCCTTAGGCACCTCTGGGTTGAAATAGTTTTTTAGACTTGCCTTGGTTTTGATGAAATTGACAATTGAAGACTATTGGTCAAATATTTTGTATAATGTTTCTTAATAAAATTTGTCTGATATTTTTCTTAGGGTGATATATGTGTTATGGGTTTTTGGAAGGGTAACCACAAAGGTAGAGTTTCACTTTCATCAGATTATTAGAAGGGATGTGCTATATATGACTTATAACTCTTACAGCTTTTCATTGCTGTAAAGTTATTGCCCTCCTTCATTCCATACTATAACCTTTGGAAAGAATCTACTGCATACAGGCAGCCCATGCTTATAGAGGGATACCTATGTCCCACTTCCTTAAGGCCAGAGTATCTATAAAATTATTTGTATGTCTTCTGCACAGGCATTTTTTCTTTTCTCTACATTTATTCATTTCATTGTATGTACAAATGTGTCTATATACATCTATGTGAGTTAACAACTTATAAATGTATAAATAAATAATGACTCATGAATATTTATTATGTATTTTATACTATGTTATTTATTGTCTTTGCTTAAATTGCTCAAACTTTGTTCATTGGAAACTCTTGCTGTTTGCTCCTGTGTCATTTTGACATGACTTGTTTCTTTCTTTTCTTTTATCTTTTCTCTCTCTCTCTCTTTCTCTCTCTCTAGACTGGCTGTCTCTTTCCTTCTTTTTGTACTTCTTTCCTTTCTGGCACTACGAGATACTGCATACCTTCAAACTCATCTTGTATATCTTCTCCCTCTATAGCCATAGCCCTAAAATCTGCTATTTCTATAAGGAGAATGGTCTAATTTTAAACCTGGTAAATTTCACAGTAACTGAGTGTATGCACCGATTTATACCATTCTGAAAGTAATTAACTATATTTTGAAAGTCTGGAGTGTCTAAGTCTTCCAACTTTCATCAAGAATTAGTCTTGCTGAAATTTATAAAAAGTTGTGTGTGTTTATATGCATTTAATTTATTCCCTGCTACTTCATTCTTACCAATATAATTTTCTCATCTTCAATTATTTTTTTCTTTTATTCAAGGTGTTTCCATTTTTCTGTTAAATAAAAAAAGTTCGGAAAGTACTTTAAAGTCTTTGTATAAATGAAATTACTAACTCTACTTTGCTCAAGTGTTCTGTCAAAAGTATTGGCACAGTGCTGTAATTTTCATACTCTAGAAATGCAAAATAACTTGGTTTAAGGCATATTACATTTGCTTTTCAAATAGGTGCCCTCTATTCAAACAGAATTGAGCTAGAGTGTATTGGAAGTCTAAGAATTACAGACAATCCTCTTTTTACCATTTTAATATTAAATACAATTACGGTAAGCAGTGTACATAGAATGTCATCTAGATTTTCCTCTCAACATGTAAAAATATTTTTGACAATACATTGCAACTTCCTATGATGTTCTACATCAGTGAAAGCTTGTTTTTTTTTTTTTTTCTATAGCTTACCAAAATTCTATTCAAATGAATCAACCTCATTTCCCTTTATAATAGGATACAGGGAAACTCTGATTATTTAAAATTCAAAGATTACTTTAAAGTCACAGCTTATACACATTTACAGAGCTCCTTCATATCAACCATTTGCTTTTTATCAAAGTATTTGTCAAAACTATCAACTGATAGGAGAAATGTGTTAGAGGTGGATGGCTCCTTCCTCACCCAGTACTAAAATCAAGGAAAATCGAGAGCTCTGAATTTGCTAGAATTGAACCAACATTCCTGAAACATCTGAGATTTGAAATTTTTTTCTTTTTAATTTTTTTTTTTTTTTTTTTTAGAGACAGAGTCTCACTTTATCACCCTTGGTAGAGTGCTGTGGCATCACATAGCTCACAACAACCTCCAACTCCTGGGCTTCAGCAATTCTCTTGCCTTAGCCTCCCAAGTAGGGGACCACAAGTGCCTACCACAATGCCCGGCTACCTTTTTTTTTTCTGTTGCAGTTTGGCCAAGGCTGGGTTCAAACCCACCACCCTTGGTATATGGGGCCGGCACCCTACCCACTGAGCCACAGGTACCATCCTTGGTAATTTTCTTTTCTGGAAGAAAACCTTAATAAGAAAAAACAAGTCACCCTAATTTTGTGTACCTTTCAAAAACTGGAGCCTTGTGCTCACAGTAATCAAATGGAAAGGTAACATGTTGGTGTCTTTTTCACCAGAGTGATTGCAAGTTGATCACTCCCATTTTTCTGAAGCATGGTAAAATTGACTTTAAAGAAAACAGAATGCAATTCCTGAATAAAAATAAAGACAAGGCTGTAAAGACTAGAGGCACATAATTAGTCAACTCACAGATGAATTAACACTAGGCTTCGCATTTTTTAAAATCTTGTTTCCTTAACTATGCAATAAAGTTCTCAAACATATTTGAAGACTTATTTTGACATAAGAGAACACTGAGTGTTTTATATAATTTTTATGAATTTATATGTTGAAATTTTCCACATTTATTATACAGACCTACCAATATTTCCTGTAGAGATTGCTTTTATAAGAGTTGTATCCTGGGTGGTGCCTGTGGCTCAAAGGAGTAGGGAGCTGGCCCCATGTGCCAGAGGTAGCAGGTTCAAACCCAGCCCCAGCCAAAAACTGCAGAAAAAATAAAGAGTTGTATCCTTTAATGGCCTATTATAGTTACCATTTTCTCTGTAACGTATGGAATGTCTTACCAAATGGCTTTTCTTTTTAGGATAACCTTTGCCTTCAACATAACATCACTTTGATTGTTTCCTTCATAGAGATCATTATTGACTGAAATCATCTTATTTGTTAACTTACATTTTTATTATCTACTACATTTCATTAGATTTTTATTTACATGGAGGGATGCTGTGATCTCAATACAGTAGGCATACAATATATAATTTTGAATGAATTTATGAATTAAGAAAGGAAACTGACAAGCTAGAAAACACCACCAGAGGTTAGTTACAGTTCTGAAAAAGAGGATATTGCTCAAAAAAGCTAACCTAATAACTATATTAGATATGCTCCTCCTGTAGTATATAAGACCTCTAGGCCCCAGAGGATATTTACTAATTTGATCAACAAATATAAACTTAATTCTTATTTGATGACCTGAGGTTAGCCAGGCATTTACAATAAGAAATAGAAACAAATGTCATGTTTTATCGAATTCAAATTCTAAGCATAGAAAAGGGTGGAATTAAATAGATTATTATTTTAAAAATTGAAATAAGCCCTGTGTTAATAGCACACTGAGGGTGTTATAAGAGTAAAATTCTAAAAATAGGTTTAAAGTTGAATTGAAGAACATTCTTCAAAGGAGTATTTTAAATATTTATTCCAGCTTAATGCCATTCATTAATGCTTCCAAGTTCTCAGGTTTTATCTCTTCAAAAATTATTCAGCCCTATTTTCTTCTTCTGAAACTCATATTAAACATCTATTGGATTCTCTTTTATAATACCCTAGCCTTTTATTTTATTTTATATACTCTCAATCACTTTTTTTCTTTATACTGCATTCTGGATAAATTAACATAATCTTCTATTTTATTGATTCTTTCTACTTTGTGTCTGGTTCACTTTCTCAGTCCACTCCCAAATACAACCTTTAAGGCTTTATTTTATTTTGAACTTCTGGAAGATTTGTTTTGTTCTTTTTTGAAATCAGTTATATTACGGTTTAAAGTTTTCTATTTCTTGCAATAAATCTCAGCTTATCTGGTAAAGCTTTAAGTATGGTATGCACAGTTGCTTTAAAAATCTGTTAATTCTTACATGGGAAGTCTTTTTTACTCTGTATAATAAATTCTCATAAGGCTTTATGTCTCTTAGTATAAATCTGATAACATTGAAATTGCTAGTCATTGACCTGGGGAAAAAATTTTTGAAGAACATCATTTGAGTCTGTTTCCAAACACATTTCAAGGCTTGCACATCCTCTGGCAACACAGGCTATATACTCAGGGTCACATCAGTGTTAAAGCCATATGTAAACCCGCAATTTCTTAGAGACAGCTCCCTCTCACTTTAATGTTCTCTTTTTCTCTTTTCTTCTTCTGCTTGGTTTAATCTCTCCTCTAAAACACTCTTGGGTTAGAGTAACAAGGTGCATTTGTTCCCAGATTGCTCTTTTTCTACGGATTTATCTCTTTGGTGGAGCTTTACATTAAAAGAAATTTCTGTAAGACTTTCACATTGAGTTTTCTGCACAAGATTGCTGATCTGAGGTCTATGTGTTTATCACTGGAAATTATATCCCTGTTTACTTATATTGTCAGAATAAAAATACTAATGGGAACAGTTTCTAGATAGCTATGATATAAAAATTAAAAATATTTCACAGGTAAAATTATGGTTAATTTTTGGTCCAGAATGCTTCAGTGTATTATCCAGACATACAGATACTGTAGCAAGGTGCAGGCCTAGTCCATTAGGTAAAGGTGCCAAAATTCAGAGGCAACTTGAGACTTCCAGACATTTTCTTAGAGTTTTTAAAGGATAGACAAAGGAGATAAGAGGAAGATGAAGAAAGGAGACCTTCAGTGATAAATTGATGAATTCACAGAGGAGTGATGAAAATATGGTCTATTCTATATAATATATTATTGTCTACTATCAATTTATAAATATTGTGTTTATTTCAAAGAGATTGTTTCTACAAAAGGAATGATCATCATTCTTGTGTCGGTTTGGGATCAGGCTCATCTTATAAAAAAATGATAAGTCATTGCATTACCGAAATAAATGTATCCCTTTTGCTCTGTTCCAATTAATTGACAGAGCATTTTTCTGTTGATTTTCCGGGAAGTTTTCCAATATAAAAATGATAATTAATGTAACTATAGGAAAATAATTTTTTTATGTCATATATATTGAAGAGAAGAAAACACTTAACTTCTCAGAAATCAAATCTACTCTTGCACAAAGAACAAATGTGTTATATTCCAACAATGAGCCTGGGTCACTTTAGCAACAAATTTTTAATGGCTATGTAGGTGTTGCTGATTCTGTAAAGAAGAATGGTTGAAATAATGAAGGAAAAAAGAATTGCCCTAATTTGAAACCAAAGTGGAATTGAAAATAGCAAAAGATATATTATTCCTTTAAAAATGCAGTTGCTTGGCAGTGTTTTGAAGTAAAACTAAAAGTGATTCCAGGAGGCAGCTTCAATGACTAATAATCAAAATTAAGGCTCTGATGTAGTTTTCTTTTCACATCAATACCGTAACCTCCTGAGATAAATCATAGTGTATTATAAAGTTGGCAAATAACAATGGAAATTGGGAAGTAAAGAAGAGATTCATTTTGCCTTTTATTAAGTAGCTAGAGGCAAATAGAAGTCATAGTGTTTGGATAAGGGACTGGCTCAACAGATTCCATGGGAGCAGCGTTAAATATCCATCCCCATCCCTCTCAACACACATGCACTAATAGTGGATTATGGAATCTTATTACTATTTACTTTCCAATACAAAGCCAAGATTATCAATTCTTTCCTCTGAGAGGTGTCTCCAAAGCTTCTCTTTGTCAATATGGAAGAAAATCTTCCATAAGATGTATTTAAAAACCAAACATCCATGAATTGTTTTGATTTCAGCCTTATGAATTTGAGTGTCACTTGAGAAATTCTGCTTCTGTCCAATTTCCTGGGAAACTAAATGCAGTTTTTAATGTGAACAATTTCTGTTCTGTTTTTCAAAAGAAGAATGGTATATTTTGAAAAAGAAAAGTATATCCTCTTTTTCTCTTACTTTATTGATAGATGTAGATATGGTTATGAAAAACTTTAATATGTATTATTAGAACAGTGTTTCATATACCTTTGATAATATTGGACAACATTCTGATTTCAGTGTGAAGGTGTTTGTAATCATTTTTTAATTAAATCATAGCTGCGTACATTAATGCAATTATGGGGTACAATGTGCTGGTTTTATATACAATTTGAAATACTTCCATCAAACTGGTTAACATAGCCTTCACCGCATTTTCTTAGTTATTGCATTAAGACATTTATATTCTCCACTTAGTAGATTTAACTTGTACCCTTATAAAATGCACTAGTGTTTGTAATCTTAGACAGAATGAATCAATATAGTATCAGCATTAAGTAAGAAAGTTGAAATTCTGAAGCTTATCAAAAGAAACTTCCAGTACAATTTATCCTATATTATTCATACAAGCTTATTTTATTTTAAAATTTACCTAGTCAATAATCAATTAATCAATGTAAACACGAATATAATTCCACTCACATTAATAAAAAACTCATGTAATAGCCGGTAATACACTTATTATGTTATTTGCAAGAGGCATATGAAAAATAAAAGTTTGTGAATGAAACAAGAATATTTAGTAAATAAATGTAATGATATATTACATGTATTTCCTAGAGGAAATTCAGGATAGCAAAGATGTCAGTTCTTTGTGAATTCATCTACTGATTTGGTACAATAATAGTAATAATTGTATAAGATCTTAAAACAATAAAGTATTTGTGTGTAATGGAGCAATGTGATACTAGTAGAAAATTAGTTCATTGGACTATTTAACAGATTTGTTCATCTAAAATTGTTAGATCTTTATTGTTAGAAATTTATTGATCTAATATGTAATAAGCTATATATTTAAAGTATAAGATTTGATAAATTTAAAACCCATGAAGCCATCGTAATGATTAAACAGTGGATGTATCTATCATCAAATTTTCAGAAATTTGCTGTAGGCATTAGTGTTTTCAGAATTAATAGGTACATGGCTACTCACTTAAGAAATATACAAAAGTGCATAGTGCAGTAATTTGAGATGCAACGTACTTAATTATTATTATTATAATAGAATTTACTGTTTTTGTTTTTAGTTACTCTGAACTTTGTCTTTAATGATCCATTGCATTTTAGAGACTACTTCTACCTAATTATTAATTATAAAAATTACACTTTGGCCCTCCCCACCAACACCTAACATTACTCAGTAATACCAATGAAATATCCCCTGGTGTGTGAAGATAGGATATATAAAGTAAAGGGGCCACTTTTGAACTTTACGAAATGAAATACAATTGAGGAATACAAATTTGCACAGTGTTAGACTGATAATACACCTTCGTCTGTGTCAAATTTTGTAGGTTCGCTCCCTGTGACTTCGACGTAGTGGAGAACAGAAACCCAATGTTTTGAGCCCAGCTACTATAATTTGGATACCATGTGTTTGTTTGAGCCTTTCAAATCGCCTGTTGAAATATAATTGCTGATACTGGATGCGAAGCCTAGTGGAATGTGTTTGGGTCATGACGGTGAATCCTTCATGAATGGCTTGGTACTGTCTTCAAAGTAATGAGTGAGTTCTCACTCTATTTGGCTCTCATGAGAGCTAGTTGTTAGAAAAAGAAGCTGACTTCCCTTCTTCTTGCTTCTTTCCTCGCCATGTGATCTCTCCACAGGCCAGCTCACTTTTGCCTTCTGCCTTGAGTGGGAGCAGCTTGAAGCCTTCTGCATAAGAGGTGCTAGTTCCATGCTTCTTATGCAGCTTGCATAAATGTGAGCAAAATAAACCTTTTATCTTTATCAGTTACCCAGCTGTAAGAATTCCTTTTTAGCAACACAAATGGGCTAAGATAACCAGCCTTCTTACTCTTTTCTTCCTCTCTGACATAAATCCTTTAAAGACTTTTCATCAAAGATATGAATCTTTAATAACATAAAAATTAAATTTGATAAATTGGAGCACAGACTCCCAGGAGCACTATGCTTAATACAGTATTTCACTAATTAGAGACAGCAAAAACTAGAAAATTAGTCTTTTACCCCCCAAATATGCTAGGGACAAATATACTATTCATAAACATTAAACCTAGTAAGTCAATTTGCCACGAATTTGGGAATAGATTGTCCTGTTATTTTGTGCATGTGCACCTGCCCACGCCTGCTTCCACACACGTTTTATTGGCTACTCTTTTGTCAATCATCTTTTGCTAACCAATAAGGATTATCTAGGTCAGCTTTCCTCATCCACTCACACCATCCCATAGTACTTTTCCCATTCTGCTGTATTTTTGGCCTCAATATCAGTTTTCTGTATATATAAAAGTAACATAGCTTTATTTGTAGATTTTTTATTTTTGTCTCAGAAAATAGATGTATCCCAGAAATATGCACATATTTAAAAAATTTGAAGTGTATAAATAATTAGGTTACGTATTATATTAGAAAATAATTTCTCCTTTTTTTTTCTCTTAGAAATGTTTCATTCTTACTTTATGTGGATTCTTTCCTATTGGGAATGTAATCTCTATTTATGTCACCTAGTTCTCCAAAGTCAATTTCTCAGTATATTTTACAAATTGACTTTCTTTCTCTTCCATACTGATGGTTCTATAAAACACTGAATTTAGTGCAAACCTAATTAAAGCCAGTCTAATTAACTATGATTCTTTATATTCTGTACAAATTGTACTTGTCTTTGTGTGAAAAAGGCACTGTATGAATTCTCTTAAGCCTTCATTTTTTGGTGGCATGCACTTTCTGTCTGCTGGAACGTTAGTACTAATACTTCCAGTCTTTTTCAGATTCCTTTTGTTTGCATAAAATACATGACTCAATGCCATGCTTCTTGGCCACAGAAAGCAAAGAATCTGCTTTGTAATGAAAACATAGCCCTTTCTGAAAGGGTTCAACAAAATGCTTTTTATGGCAAATGAATAAACAACCTGTGAAACTCCCCACGATTGAATGTTATTAAGTCAAACAGGCTTATTAAGATTCATAAAGCAATTAGAAGCATTAGGCTGAATTCTCTTGTCAGTTTCTTGTGCCTGTCTTCATACTAAAGTCAATGGGAGCTGTATGCTCTGGCCATGGGCAAAATGTGGACCATTTTGAATAAGAATAGCATCTGCAATTATGCTAGCTGAGATAAAAATTAAAAGGTCCATCAATTCTCATGCTTCAGAGCGTAAGATTATAACCAGATGGTGCCAGAAAGTTTCTTCTGGGCTTGAGGACTCACTAATGGACAGGTGCATTGTGACAATTTTCTTTTGGCCTTCCTCCTCATAATGTCTCACACATACACAGAGATGCACCAAACACAGGACATCAAAGCAAATGGGACATTTGCATTTTATCAGGATGAAATCCTCCCATGGCCTAACAATATTGAGACTCACATATCCTAGCAGGTGTTGGATATTTCAATTCAGTTGCTTTAGAATTGCATCCAACTCAACTGCAATAACTTACCCTATGTTTCTAAACTTGCTTTTTTTTTTTTTTTTTTTGTCTCTACACATGTCCTGCTAATTTCCCTTTAAACTATATTCATTCCAGGACATAAAAATATGGGAATACACTTTCTTGGGAAAAAGAAGAATTCAGAAAGCTCCATAGGTAAATATGAAAAAACTAATTGATACATATTCATTAAAACACCCAGTACTTTCTGTGCAATGTTTGAAAATGTGAAAAATGTGAAAGGAAAATGCAAGACCACACTTACTTTCAGGAAGCTGGCAAATTTTTCAGGCTAAAGCCATTAAATAACATCATGTGAGATTTTATGGTACTGTCTATAAATTTAATAGGAGTCCAGAAAGAAATCATGCATTGAAGCAGTCAGGAAAGTTCCAGGGTTTTTATATATATTTATATGTATCTTCATTATATCTATAAGGGATTGTTATTTGATCATATAATTTATGAAATACCTAAAACACTAACGTTATTTATTTTTACTTTTAAAGCACTATAAAATATTCCAGCATTGAATTTTATTAGTTTCGATAGTATTATATATTTACATAATTTTATACTGTAAATTAATTTGAAACACTGTTTCATACTAATATTCTTTATACTCCAAATGCCCTGAGGAATATTACATTATGCTGATTTGAACCTCTTTCTAGTGAAAGGACTAGGATATACTAATCATTTTAATAAACAAATTATATATTTGTTTATTAAACAATCATTTTAATAAACAAATATGTAATTTGTTTATTAAAATGAAAGAAAGCTAATGATACCTTCTTTTCTTTTATTACCCAGAAAAGATTGCATTATAGTATACAAGCCAAATCCTCTGTGTAAGGTTTCATGATTTATTTCTTTAATTTTATAATTTATTTTGTTTCACCAATAATAAATGAACCTGTTTTAAGAATGTGAGTCTGCTTAGTCAGACCATAGAAATTTAACACAAATTGATTTTCTAACAGTAAAAATAAAAAATTGGGAAAAATACAATTAGCTTGCAGGGACAATTCATGCTGAATGAACTAGACCAGGCATTGAAGGATGACTAATGGGTCCTTCCTTCCTTGGGATGTATATGAACAAGGGGGTTAGGCACATTTGACTTTGGCTACCTGAATTGTATGCACTAATTACTCAAAGAACCTATGTTCTTGGGCATGTGATTTGATAATCTAAAAACAGTATCATCGTCTACCAAAAAGATATTTGTATTTTGATTTGCTGTTTTGAAATAATCAATAAACAACTGTTCTCAAAATATGCTTCTTGAAATAACACATTGCTATCTTGGACAGCTATAATTACTTAAAACTTTTCCCTTGTAAATAAATGTAATGAATAGCACATTTCCCCTACTAGTCCCTATTGTGGTGTCTGAAGAAATACTAGAACAAATATCTTCTGGTCCACTGTTGAGACCAAGGAAACATTTTCCCTTTGCCCTCTGAAGGTTCCCAGAAATTGCTGACAAGTGGCAGGCAAATTTATTTGTGTTTTATATGACACAGGAGATTTCAGAATCAAGACCCAAAGTTACAGAGGAAATTATCTATTTTTAGGTTCAGAGTCAAGAAAGTCTTGACAGCTATGAAGAGATATGATTGGACAAAAAGCGTATGATCTAAGGCTAATATCCTGAGCAGAGGAATCCAGCAAGACCTGTCTGTCTAGATTCTTCCTGGCCTCTATGAGCATGAATTCCTTTCTTCTGAGTGTGGGGCTGCACTCTGTCTGGAAAGCCATTTTATGGAGTATGGTCAAACAACGTGGGTCAAGTAATTTTTTATGACCAGTTTTATAGAGAATATTAGGTTTTATGGCTGACTCTCAAGAAAAGGAGTTTTGGATTCTATTTCCTGCTATGGAGAAGAGGAATTCTAGTTTTTATGGGTCTGAAAGACAGAACAGAGGGAGTCAGATAAAAACTTTTTCTTCTGAGGCTGCTTCTGAGGACTTCATTGGGGCATTGTTTTTTGAGTCCCAACACCAATGCAAAAGCAGTCCCTTAAATATGAATAAACGTATTTGAACATCTCAGATGCTTTAAAAAATTTTTATATCATTCAATCATAATGGTCAGCTTTATCAGAACAAACATACTTTTGTCCTTTTAAAGTAAGGATTACTTAATTAGAAACAACTTTACTCTTTGATCATTGTGAAACATAATTACTTTCTATCATAAAGGCATAATTGTCATTAATGGAACTTCAATTCTGGTTTACATATTAAGAAGTCATTTCATGCCTTGTATTAGGTATTCAATGTCCCAACATTGATATTTTTCACTGAATTATCCTTGTCTCTTTTATGTATTGATACCATCATTAAACTTGAAATCTTTACATTTATTTCTATAAAATTTACCTTCTTGATTTCACTTTTGTATTGTTTATCAGATTCATTTTAAATCTTAATTTAGCAGTCTTTAAAATACAGTTATAGGGCAGTACCCATAGCTCAGTGGGTAGGGCACTGGCCACATACACCGAAGCCAAAATGGGTTCGAACCCAGCCCAGTCCAGTTGAAAATGGCAACAACAACAAAAAAATAGCTGGGCATTGTGTTGGGTACCTGTAGTCCTAGCTACTTGGTAGGTTGAGGCAAAAGAATCACTTAAGTCCAAAAGCTGGAGGTTGCTGTGAGCTGTGATGCTATGGCACTCTACTGAGGGCAACAAATGAGACTCTGTCTCCAAAAAATATATATATCTATATATAAATATATACACACACACAGAGTCATATCTTGGTATCCAAAGATTGGTTCAAGAATTCCTATGAACACCAAAATATATTTGTGCTCAAATTCTTTCTACAAAATGGAATAATACTTGCATACACCCTTTGCATATTATCCTGTGTTCTTTCTATCATCTCTACATTACTTATAATACTAATACAATGTAAATTCTATGCAAATTATTGCTATACTATATTTTTAATTTACTTTATTTTATTTTTATAGTTTTTTTTAATCATTTAAAAATATTTTAATTTTTTTGAGTCAAGCATGTTGATTAAAAATATTTTTAATTTGTAGTTGGCTGAATCCACAGATATAGAGGGCTGCTCCTTTCAGCTTCATTTAACTTTGGAACTTAAAGGAGCAAATTTAATATAGTCTCTTATAATATAGTTATTAAGACTGTAAATATAAATAATATAGTTATTAAGATTATAAATATAAAAAAATTAATATTGATAAGTATAAATAATAATGCAAAAATTAGATATAAGTACATGTACTGTAACACAAAAATACATGATATACCTTTTATATGTGGAAAGCTATGGACTCTCTACTAAATATAGCCCCCTGCAATATGTTTCTCTTCAAGGTTTTCATAGTTACCCAACACATTTTATAATGATTTTCTGTGAGTGGCCAGTTATACTTTCTTTAACTCTGTGGGGGGAAAGGCAAAACTTTCAGCACAAAGGGTGCTAAAAAATCAACTCACAATAAATCAGGTTAATAAATTAAAAGGAATCAAATACATGTAATGTGTATACTCAAAACCCCTGGAAAATGAGATTCCACTCCCCAATGGGGTGCATCAGCTTATCTGCCTTTCTTGTAAAATGTGGTGTGAGTGGAAGAGCTGTTCTCTGGCAATAGAGAACTACCAGGGAGGATAAATAGATGGAGAGGAAGATTAACTTGTAAATACTTCTTTTGAAATTTAAATGAGTATAAGAGACAGGACATTATTTCTTAAAGATTCTATTCTGTTCAGATATGGTCATACACCAAGTCTTATGTGGTGGGAAGAAAGGACAATTGTTCCTCCAGATGGGTCCAGATGAAGAAATTTCAAAGATTTAGGGAGAATTGATGATGAAGGTGGTGGGAAATGTCATTCCAGAATGTTAAAATGTCATATTTGGGGGTAATGATATTTCTAATTTCTTTCAACTCACTGTTTTAAAAAATATTGCCAACTTTCATACTTAACTCCCCTGCTTATTTTTATGAAAACCAAGTTTTTATATGCTAGTTAGATAACAAAAATCAAATAAGGATACTAAGAGATGCTTAGTATCCCAAATCATAGGGATACTAAGAAAGGGTAAAGCCCCTTTATAGGGGCTTGGAGGAAATCCTGGCCTGCTGAACAAAGTTGGGAGGGACCACCATAGGAACCTTTTACCACTCAACAACTCTTGCTAAAAAACAGGGGGCCAGGGGATGTGGGTATGAGGTAACCTAGGTAACCAATGACCAACTGAAAAAGATAATAATCAATAATTAATATAAAAAGGCAATAATGCCTGGAGGTAGGTGCACAGAGGCTAATAAAAAAGAGTTGCAACCAATTTCAAACAGAGATAAAGAGGATATTGATAAGCCTGCAGGCCTTTGTATCTCTGTTTCTCTCACCTCTGCTCATTCATGAGAGGGACCCACTTACAACTCTCTTTAGAAATGCTGTAAACTTTCTCTTTGTTCTTAAATGAAATTTCTCTTTGTTACACGAAGCTTGTATAGGTTGCTTTCTATTTACACAGCCTCTGCTGCTCCAGTTTTATTTTAAGTTTGCACTCACTTTTGCTTTTGAATCCCACTGTGTCTCAGCTGAACTTTCTAGTTCAGCCAAGTAATGAAGCCAGGTCAACTGGATTCAGGAAACAGGTACCTCTGACCCACAACAGTACATTTGGGGGAGGTTGTGGAGAATGGTGAGTCTTAGGGTCAGGAAGTTTGTCCAGAAGTTTTAAGAATCTCAATTCCTTTGTCTTACAGAAAATTCACCATTTCTAGGAAACAACTTAAGTTGTTAGCTAGGTCAAATAATTAGTTAAGAGAGAGGATTAAAAAAACATAAGGAAGCAGAGGTGGGTGGATTGCTTGAGCTCAGGAGTTTGAGACCAGCCTGAGCAAGAGCAGCCTGGGTTTTAGACCCCATCTCTAAAAAGCTAACTGGATGTTGTGGCAGGTGCCTTTAGTCCCAGCTACTTGGGAATCTGAAGCAAGAGGATCATTTGAGCCCAGGAGTTTGAGGTTGCTGTGAGCTATGATGTCATAGCACTCTGCCAAGGGTGACAATATGAGACTCTTTCTCAATGAAAACAACAACAAAACATATAAGGGTCATTGAAATTTGGTCATGGGGCAGGCTACAATTTTGAATTTGGATTCAATCATAAGTCAAAAAGTAAATGCAAGGGATATTGAAATCAACTGGGAATGCTGAAATTTATTGGCTTTATTTTCTTTTCCTTCCATTTCTGTCAATTCATAGAACTCAGATACTGTGTTTAGTAGTAGTATCTTGGAGGACTAAACAAATGCAGATCTGTAGCAGAGGTAAAACCATAAAAAAAGAAAAACTATTTTATAAACTGTCTCTTTAACACCTCTTTTCCCTTTCTCAGAACTAAAACCTGCATTTCTGCCTGAGGCCAGTAATTAGAGGAGCAGGGTAGGATTTACTTGTTTGTTTGTTTGTTTGTTTGTTTTGTATCATGGGAGATAACATGCTGGAATTTTCCTGGCAGGGGTCACAAGATTATCTTTACTAGGGATGGGATTGATCTGAATCATCAAATATAAAAATATAATTTAATAGCAATAGCCTAAAGCTGAAATCCCACACCCCCTTTAAAAGCTCTATATTTCTGCTTATATTTCGGACATTGGTACTTTAAAATAAGAGTCTGACAACCTCTTCATTTGCTGGCAAATTAATAAGTTTCTTTGTTCTTCTCTTCAAATCACTTTTCCTCATTCTTTGTTTGGCTGTGGGGCAAGTATTGAACATTTAGTATCAGAAATATTACATGATAACTGCACTTGGGATATACATAATATATGTGTAGTAACAATAAGGTGACTGAAAAATAATCTATGCTGATTTAACTCAAACAAAAACCTATTTTCTTGAATTTTTTTTGAAACAGAGTCTTACTGTATTGCCCCAGGGTAGAGTTCCTATGACATCAGCTTACCTCCTATCAACTTCAGACTCTTGGGCTCAAGTGAGCCTCCTGCCTCAGCCTCCCAAGTAGCTAGAACCACAGGCACCCTCCATGATGCTCAGCTAATTTTTCTACTAGTAGAGACAGGATCTCACTCTTGCTCAGGCTTATCTCGAACTTCTGAACTCAAGTAATCCTCCCACCTTGGCCTCTCAGAGTGCTGGGATTACAGGTGGCCATATTTTCTTGAATTTTCTTTATTACCTGGTTTTCTTGAATTTTTAAAAAAACATTTTATATTATGTTGACAGAAAGGGAAATAAAAAAAGGCAAACAATGAAACAAGTATAGGGAAGTTAAAATATTTTCCTGGAGTTTAATGATGTTATTCTATAAAAAAAAAAACAAACTGATAATATACAGATTAACAGAGAGAAAAAGCACATGAATTTAATTATATGCACATGTGTTCATGGGAGTTATACAAAATATAAAAAGGTCTTACAGGCAGACAAAATGGTCATGCTTTTATATCATCTTCAAGTTACAGAACTGGGGTTCAGAAGCGTGTCAAAACAGGTTATAGTGACAAAACATTTTATGGAAGGGAGAGAACAGGAAAGCCTGGCTAATAGATGCAATCCTGCTACACAGAAGAAATCTCTTACATAGCATTCCTCAGAAACAAGGGACTTGAAGAGAAACTTCTCTGAAGAAGACAGGAGCACGGTCTACAGACATATGAAAAGATGCTCATCATCCTTAATCATCAGAGAAATGCAAATCAAAACTACTTTGAGATATCATCTAGCTCCAGTAAGATTAAGCTCATATCACAAAATCCCAAAACCAGAGATGTTGGCGTGGATGTAGAGAAAAGGGAACACTTCTGTACTGCTGGTGGGAATGCGGACTAATATGTTCCTTTTGGAAAGATGTTTGGAGAACACTTAGAGAACTAAAAATAGACCTGCCATTTGATCCTACAATTCCTCTACTAGGTATATATCCAGAAGACAAAAAATCACACTATAACAAAGTTATTTATACCAG
>CAUYQV010152993.1:0-28894 GCA_963574575.1 Galagoides demidoff
ATATTTTGGGGTGGCATGTCCTGAGCCATGCAGGGTTGAAAAACATGTAATACCTTTCCTCACCCATCACAAGGGTTGCAGCTGATACTCCAATTACAAAGACAAATCAATGAGAGAAAAACATAACAAAATTATTTTATCCACATTTTATGTGACACAGAAAGCTCAGAAATGAATATTACATGGCCTAAGAAAAATTGTCTGTTTTTATACTTAGGATCTGACAACCCAAAATAAGTGACTGAAGCAAAGATCTCAATCAATGGAAGTTTATTAGGCCAAAGTTAGAGGACCTGAGGAAAATGCACAAACTACAGAAGCATCTGTGACCTGTGCTCTTAAATAGGGATTTGGGAACTCAGTATTAAGGACACATGGGGGGGGGCAGTGGGCCAGCAGGCAAATGGTTATATTCTGTGGAGGCTCTAATTAGCACTCTATGTTTTAAGGGAAAGGGGGAGTAAAGGAAGACTCCATTGTGCAGATACCCCTGGGCATGGTGAAGAATGATTGATTGCATGCTGTCTCTATTCTGCACCTGGGAAGATAAGCTTCCATCAACATTATCAGTGTGGAGGTTAGTTTTAGGAACTAAGCTTAGATTATAGACCTAAAGTTACAATTGGCATGTCCTTGTTTATGGCAGGCCAGCAAAGAATTTCCTTATGAATGATCTGCTGGGGCAGTCTTTTTACCTTTCCTTGGGGATCTGACTAATGCATAATGTTAGTAACAGCTATTCATTTGGAAGGCTTGGCCTTCCCTTTTGCATACGGAGTTGGGAGGGTGGTCTTGTGATTTTTTAATTTTCCTTTATAGTTAAGTGAAGAATGGAGAATTGTGTTAAATGTAATTGGACATAGGGTTTGATCTGATGGTGATAGACTAAGGGGGAAACCTGGCAAGCCCTGTCTATTCAGATTCTTCTTGGCCTGTCTGTGGCACCTTCCTTCTTCCCACATGTGGGAAGGATATCCTGAGGACCCCTCAGGGATAAGGGTCTTCAAGGGAAAAGAAAGAGGGTGATCTTTTTCAGTTTTATGGCTTGCTTTGGGGTAAAAGAATTCTAGTTTTCTATTCCCTGCCTTGGGGAAGAGGAATTCTGGTGGGCAGAAGGTCAGAGAGAGACTTTGCTTCTAGGCCTTCCAGTCTCCTTTCATTCAAAGTAGTCAGCATCCCAGAGCCCCATAGTTTGGGATATCTTTTCCTGAGCCCCAACAGCCTCATCTGTAGTCATCCATACTTTAAAGTCCATTTAATTGAGAGCTTTCCAAGAGGTGCCATGTGTCTAGGTCTGTCTCTATCATGAAATAGGAGAGGTTGGGAAGCACTGCTCTATTAAGTTGAGCAGTCTGAGATTCACACGGTAGAATGGTTAAGTTCTTTGATAATGCAGGTGGAAAAAATACATCAACATGTTTGAACCAGTGGATCAGCAAGTCTACAATTTCCAAGAACAGAATGCACAGAAATCTAGATTTTAAGAGGTTAAGGACTTACTGTTAGTTCTGAGATTTTACTACCTTCTACAAGGTTGAACCTAGCCTTTTCTGATTCCTGATACTTGAATGCAGTGGGTGGTCTTGTTGAATAAAGACCTTTTAGAAAGGAAAAGGTGATGTGTCTGATACTTGCGGAGGAAAAAAAGATTGGAAGAATGCAAAGCTCTCAGGATGTGAAGTAACATTGTAAAAACATGCAGGAAGGGATTTACCTTTTAGGGCTTGTCATAGCCTGAAGCAGTTGCTGCTGTTGCCCAATGTGAGAACTTTTTTGTTTCTCTGGGACAACATCAGGCCCCAGGAGTCTTTTTTGCGTGACTATTTATCACTATTAAGAGTCAAGTGCTTATTTTGAAGAAAACAGAGGTGGTAGTTAAAATGTTTAGCAGAACTCCTTATAAAGTATCTGGGGACAGGGTATCTGTAACAGAGTAGAAAGACTAACATTTACGGGGAGCCTGTTTCATACCACAGTGGGAGCCTGTTTCATACCACAGTGCTGGGTGCTTGTACCTGTGCGATCTTATTTTGTCTTTTTAATAGTCCTATCAGATAGGTATTATTTTCCCATTTTTTAGATTTAGAAAGCAAGATTCAAGAAAATTAATTTTTTCCCAAGGATAAAACAACTAGTAATAGTTGGAGTTGTATCTAAATTCAAGTAGTCTACTCACAAACTATTTTCCTCCCATAATACTGTTTTGGATAGTAATGGAAAAGACTCACTTCTTGATTTTCCTATAAAAGGAGAGGGAAAGTGAATGTAAACTAGTAGAATTTACATGCAAAGATTCCTTTCTAACTTTCAAAATGCTTTACTAAACTTTTACATATAATAATATCTATGAGTGATATGGAGGAATGAGCTGAAAAGAGTTTTTCTCTTTGAATTAACCAATTTCTACAAAAGTATACATGACTTCCTGGAACTTACTAATAAAGCCATTATATCTAAGGAGCAGATGCTAATATACATTTGGGGTATAGTATTTTCTTTCTTTCTTTTTTTTTTTTTAATTTTTTTTAGAGACAGTATCTCACCTTGTCACTCTTGGTAGAGTGCCGTGGTGTCTCAGCTTATAGCAACCTCCAGCTCTTGGACTCAGGCGATTCTCCCGCCTCAGCCTCCCGAGCAGCTGGGACTACAGGCACCCAGCATAACACCTAGCTATTTTTTTTTGTTTGAACCCTCCACCCTCAGTATATGGGGCCGGCACCCTATCCACTGAGCCACAGGCACCGCCCAGGGTACAGTATTTTCACTGTTAGTCTTTCTCTTGCTCCAGTGGGTCTGCACATTCCTTAAGAACTCTCCTTACTTTTCTGGTTCTGTTGAAACATTCCTTCCAGGTTACCCAAGACTTCTAGCAGATAACCCTCTGACCCTTTACAAAATCTCCAGCAGACTACCTTTGATCTCTGTCTTAGCATGCCCTGCCATTTCCTGATCTATACCCATACCACACCCTGAATTGCTTTAAAAGAAGCCCCTTACCCTAACTGGGCAAACGCTATGTGTTAGCATCAGAGTGAAGTATATATTTTTCTGTCACCATTTTCTATTTTCTGTGGCAGCCCATCTGCTTGCAGATGCTCTTAGTAAATCCTTGCTATTAACTCTACTAGGCCTAGTTGTTTGGGTACCTTTTAACCTCCAGTTGAGAACTCACATTTCTAAAATTGTTTAATTATTTTTCAGAGGGGCCTCTGTTCTTTAAATAACAGAATTATTAGAAGCTTTATTTTAATGTTTATATTACTCTTCATTGATGTAGAAAAAATACAAGCTTTCGAATTTTTTTTCTCTTTTCAGATTGCAAACATAAACCCTCATTATAGCCCCATTATGAGGATATAATTTTTCATTACCTTTGCAACACACCCTTCTTCACAGTTTGAAATGAGGGATTTTCTTGTTTGTTTTTTATCCTTAGCTAGCACTTGACTTTCACTTCAAGGTCTAATTGACAAAAGGAAAAACAGAAAAGTAATGGAATATTTGAGTTAATAACTTGGAAAAATCCAAATTAAATTTGATTCCAAATCTCTAAAGCGGTTGTAGTTCTATATGTCAAAGAATTGATGGAGCTGCTGAAATTTTTGTTTTGCTTTGCTTTAATCGCTGACATAGAGGACTGATTTAACATAAATGGAATATTTTGATTGGTATTTTCCCAGAGATAGAGAGAATGAGATTATCTTATTAAAACAATACATTGAAAATGGTCTGCATACCAGCTCCCCTGCCCTCTTGGTAAGCGTAAGGGAATTGTGGAAATGAAGTATTAGTGGCATCTTAACTATGGACTTCCTGATTTCTCAGTGTTACTGTTGAATATTAAAATCATCCCTCAATTTGATAAGAAAATTGCTTGATATGAGTATTCTCCTTTCTTACCATAGATAAGAAGGACAGAGTTTGCACCTGAGCTTCTTACCCTGCTTCTAGTCAGTGCTTGTTAGCTAGTTAGTGGGTTTGTGTTCTTGGCAGCTCTTGCTTGCACCTGGTGCCCCATCATACTCTTCCACTTGGCTGCATTGGCCGGTGTCTCAGCCAGAACACCGAGGGACGAAAGACATTCAACGGTGGTGCCTCTAATGTTCTACCACTAACTGATGGTTATGTACTTCTTGGGCAACAGCAAGGTATCAGGAAGAACTGCTGGGAGCATCCAGGAAGCAAGATGCTGCTGCAGATTTCAGGGTGCCAAATGATGTTTCTTGGTTAGACTAGACTGCCAGAGACACAGTATATTAGTGTCAGAGTGAAGTATATATTTTTCCCTTTGGGAAAATGAATAGAGATACTGCTCAACAGACCAGTATTATTTTAATGTTGGATATGAGAGACTGTGGTAAAATCAGAGGGGTATAAGACACAGTTTTACCCCCCCAAAACTATCAAAAACTGTTAAGTTTCTTTATCATTGAATCCTCATAGCAACTTAATTTGTTAAATCTGTTTAAACCACCATTTTATAGATTAAGAAACTGAAGCCTAGCAAACCACACTGCTAGAAAGGGGTAGTCTTGATTAAGATTTGAATTTAGGTCTCTATGACTTAAAAGCCCATATTCACTAATCATTGGGTATAGGAACTAACAAATAGGCATGTACACACACAAAATCAGACACTGTAAGATCATGCACAATAATTGTCCTATTTATAAGATCATTACATCTAATGATCACCAATTCAGAGGAGAGAGCGGCCTGTCTCTTAAAAAACATATGGTTGTATATGTACTAATATATATAGTTCTATAAAATATGCTTCTGTACCTGTGTCACATGCACATGTTAACTCAGCTGGGTTGCTATCCCATCCTATGCCGTCATACTACTATGTTCATGCTAGAAATCTTCCAAATGTAGCCAGTAGTTGTTGCCTATCTATGAAGTAGTTTTCATTGGCCACTTAAAGATTGATTTTGATAGTCATACTGGCAACACTCAGCTTTCCTTTGAGTCTTTATCTTAACATTAACTGCAGCATAGTCACATGGGGTACTTAATGACTATTAATGATGTTTACATTATATATGAATGTGAGTTAGGATTGTGTAATGGTTAAGTGTTTAGGTGCTGAAGCCAGACAGACCCAGGTTTAAAACTGGTTCTGCTGCTTACTACTCATGTGGCTTTGAGTAAGTTACTTACCTTTTCTCACTTTCCTCGCCTGTAAAATGGGATAACATTATCCTCACCACCGTGAAATGATGCATGTACAGCACTTAGCAGAATACTTGACATTTTTTATATGCTTAATAAGTGTTAGCCATTATTAGTTATTGTTGCTTATTAATATTATCATCATTAGTTTTTGTTATTTTGTGTGATTTTTGTCTCCTCTGAATTTGCTAATGTCTTCAGATTTTTCACACTTTTCTGACAATCTCTCCTATTTATATTTTCCATGCTGATTTTTTTTTAATTGTAGCATTTCATTTTTCTTGGGGGTCCAGAAATGATCCCTCCATTTGCCTCAAAGTGTTGTTATTTCCTCCATTCAAAGTCTACTGAATGCATGGTGACCAAGTAAGAAAGACTATTTCTTCACTAGTTAGGACTTGACTCCCTGCTCTTCTGACCTTTTAAACTATAATTTATAGAATTCTGTACAATTTTAAGTAAATGAGACCTTACTTTCTTTTTCTCCATAAATTGGATCAGAAGTCTATCAAAGCCCTTAAAATCCATTGCATTATCTGATGAAGTCTTTTTGTCAGATGTGCACCAGAAAGATCTGCTTTGGGTCAGACGGGCAAATTCTGTCACTTTTATAGTTTTTGTAACTACCTTCCCTTGTGGCTTGATTTCTTCCTAGTTAACAGGACTATTCTAAGGATAAAATGAGATCATGCTCTAAACTGTAAAACATGATGTTAATGTGAGAGATGATTATTGTATTTGAAAAAGGCCCCAGCAACTCAAGTCATGTCAGTTATAATTCAACCCTAGATAATAAAGATGTAGTCTCCTCTCTTTCTGCCTCTCTACATAATGCCTCCAGAAGTATGCAGTAGGCTATTTGAGGTAGAAAAAGCTAATGACTAACTTCATGTAGTTTGTGTATTCACAAATCCTTTCTCCTCACAGAATGCTGTGCCAGATCCCAAATCAGTCCTCAGGGCTCAACTTTGGGACACAGCATGGCAGGCAAGGCACTTAATAGGATCTAGAGGTGGGGATTAGGAGAGATTTCTTTTGTGCTATTTTCTAATCCCCTTCCTGGCTTTTATCCTGGCAGCTCCCACAGATTAAATGACATTTCAAAATCAAGTTCATTGAGGGTGAGGCCAGATACAGCTTCTGCCAAACTGGGCTGACAGACCTAGACAATCAGTAGGTAGCTTTGGTGTATGTGTGCTTTTCCTATTTCTGGACTTAACTACTAAAAATTCTTATTTGTATAATATGTATGAGCAGCAAGCCAGGAATTAAGAATCAGGTTATCATCATCATCAACTATACCTATCGGATGCTATCTAAACACTGGACACTTGAAGTACTGGGGAATATTATATCGGGTCCCCTTAAAATTCATATATTGAAGTTCCTAGCCCCTGTAACTCAGAATGTAACTATTTTGGGATAAGGTCTTCAAAGAGGTGGTAAAGTTAAAATGAGGCTGTTAGGATTGGTCTCAAAACCAAAATGACTTTGTCCTTATGGGAAAAGAATAAGATGCCAGTGGTTGTTGTGTACAAAAAGAAGGCCATTTAAGAAGATAACCATCTGCAAACCAATAAGAGAGGCTTCAGGAGAAATTATACCTTGGACTTCTAGCCCCTAGAAATATGAGAAATAAATTTCTGTTATGTAAGCCAACCAGTCCATGGTATTTTGTTATGTTAGCCCTAGCAAACTGATACAGGAATACAAACAGATGGGAAGAGTTTTTATAGTTGGAAACCCATCAGAATTAGTCCCTACAACCCACACAACTGTAGCAAAAAATAAAAAAAAAATTAAAAATTATCTAAAACTTTTTCTCCCCAAATCAGTGTGTTTTGAATTTGAAAGTCCTTATTATCTTTTTTTTTCAAGACAGAGTCTCACTATGTCACCCTGGGTAGAATGCTGCAGCATCACAGCTCACAGCAACCTCAAACTCTTGGGCTTAAGTGATTCTCTTGCCTCAGCTCCCAAGTAGCTGGGACCATAGGCACCTGCCACAACTCCCGGGTTTATATATATATATATATATAGAGAGAGAGAGAGAGAGAGAGTGTCTCATTTCGTCGCCCTCAGTAGAGTGCTGTGGAGTCATAACTCACAGCAACCTCCAGCTCTTGGGCTCAGGTAATTCTCCCACCTCAGCCTCCCAAGCAGCTGGGACTACAGGCATCCTCCACAACGCCTGGCTATTTTTTGTTGCAATTTGGCCGAGGCCAGGTTTGAACCTGCCACCCTCAGTAGATGGGGCTGGCGCCCTACTCACTGAGCCACAAGCGCCGCCCCCAGCTATTTTGTTGTTGTGGTTGCCATTGTTGTTTGGCAGGCTGGGGCTGGGTTCAAAACCGCCAGCCGCAGTGTTATGTGGCTGGCACCCTAGCCGCTGAGCTATAGGCACTGAGCCTATCCTTGGTGTTTTCAACGTTTGCCCTCCTTACATAGCTGTATTTGCTTCCTCTATGGAGGAGTCAAGGAAAATACTGCTTTCTAACTATGACTGTTTCTGCCCAATGGTACTGTTACAAATACCCTAAAGAAACCACATTGAGGCTGGGCATGGTGGCTCATGCCTATTATCCTAGCACTTTGGAAGGCCAAGGTAGGAGGTCAGGAGTTCTAGATGAGCCTGAGTAAGAACTAGACCTAGTCTCTAGGAAAAATAGAAAAATAAGCTGGGCATGTTTGGTATGCCCAACAGATACTTTGGGAGGCTAAAGCAAGAGGATCACCTGAGTACAGGAGTTTAAAGTTGCAATAGTTATGGTGATCCCACTACACTCTAGCCAAGGTGACAGAGTGAGACCTTGTCTCCAAACAAACAAACAAGAAGAAACAAGAGGAGCCAAGCATGGTGGCTCACACCTGTAATGCCAGCATTTGGGAGGCCAGGGTGGGTGGATTGCCCTGAGCTCTTAGGTTCAAGACTAGCCTGGGCCAGAGTAAGACCTTGTCTCTAAAAATAGCCAGGCATTGTGGCGGGTGCCTGTAGTTCCAGCTACTTGGGTGGCTGAAGCAAGAGAATTGCTTGAACCCAGGGGTTTGAGGTTGCTGTGAGCTATGATGACATGGCACTCTACCAAGGGTGACAAAGTGAGACTCTGTCAAAACAAAACAAAAACAAAAATCCATGCTGAGAATGCTCTGCAATCCCAGAGTTGGTTTGATTAATATCACTTCTCCCTTGTTGCCCTGCAAGGAGTTTGTCAATCATTACTGTTCCTGTGCTCCCATTTTTATGTTAAATGTAGTAGAATGTTTCTTCATCTGAATCTGTAGATGATCAAGAACATTTTAGGAAGCTGGTGCCATTGCATAGTTTGTGATATTCAAGCAACTCTGGATGACTCTGGGGAGGGGAGTGGGTGTTTAAATCTTCTCTATCCTGTTCATAAAAATATATTGTAGTTTCTTTGTCAAAGTGGTTTGCAAATGACTTTGCCCTGGAATGTACCTCATCAGGAATGATAAAGGGCCCAAATCTGTACTTCAAACTAAAATCAGCAACAATTTTTCTTAATGTGCACAGCATTGTTGTCATTTGCTTTCTTTAAGATTTAAGTGAAGTGGCTCAGCGCCTATGACTCAACCGGCTAACGCACCAGCCACATACACCCAAGGTGGTGGGTTCGAATCCAGCCTGGGCCCGCCAAACAACAACGGCTGCAACCAAAAAATAGTCGGGCATTGTGGAGGGCACCTGTGGTCCCAGCTACTCGGGAGGCTGAGGCAGGAGACTCGCTTGAGCCCAGAAGTTGGAGGTTGCTGTGAGCTGTAATGCCACGGCACTCTGCCCAGCGGGACAGCTGGAGGCTCCTGTCTCAAAAAAAAAAAAAAGTGAAGTGCCAGGTGCTGTGGCTGATGCCTGTAATCCCAGAATTTGGGAGGCCAAAGTGGGTGGATTGCCTGAGCTCATGAGTTCAAGACCGCCCTGAGCTAGAGCAAGACCCCATCTCTAAAAAATAGCCAGGAGTTGTGGCGGACGCCTGTAGTCCTAGCTACTCAGGAGGCTGAGGCAAGAGAATCACTTAAGCCCAAGAGTTAGAGGTTGCTATGAGCTATGATGCCAGGACACTCTACCAGGGATGACAAGGTAAGACTCTGTCTCAGTAAAAAAAAAAAAAAAAAAGATTTAAGTGAAGTGTCTTCCTCCTTCAGTGTGATTTGCCATTCAGCAGTTGTTTCTCAGGCACTCTGTCCATTGTCATATGAGAACTAATTCTACTTAGCCAAAAATTAGAATGATTTCCTATAGATCAAATCAGAACACTTAACAGTAGTTTTTAATCCAGGTATTTTTCAGCCAAAGTTTTTCAAAATACAGAAAATCTTAATAGCTAAACATTAAATCCTACTGAAAATAACAAGTTACAAAATGAACTGGCTACATGATGTTTTAAAAAAACATAAAAATTAGCCATGACTGGCTCAGCACCTGTAGCTCAGCGGCTAGGGGCACCAGCCACGTGCACCAGCGGGGCTGGTGGGTTCGAACCTGGCCTGGGCCTGCCAAACAATAATGACAACTACAAGAAAAATAGCCAGGCATTGTGGCAGGTGCCTTGTAGTCCCAGCTACTTGGGAGGCTGAGGCAAGAGAATCGCTTAAGCCCAAGAGTTGGAGGTTGCTGTGAGCTGTGACAGTACAGCACTTTACTAAGGGCAACATAGTGAGACTCTATCTCAAAAAAAAAAAAAAAAGAAAGAAAGAAAGAAAAAATTAGCCATGACTTAATTATATTAAGCTTTATTATGCTTTTCTCCTTTTTTCTTTTTTTGAGAAAGAGTTTCATTCTGTTACCTAGGCTAGAGTGCCATAGCCTCAAACTCCTGGCCTTAAGTAATCCTCCTGCCTCAGCCTCCCCAGTAACTGGGACTACAGGCACTGGCCACAATGCCCAGGTAATTTTTTTATTTTTAGTAAAGACAGGGTCTCGCTGTCACTCAGGCTGATCTCGAACTCCTGAGCTCAAGGGATCCTCCCTCCTACCTTGGCCCCCCAGAGTTCTAGGATTACAGGCTGTGAGCCAACACCCTGGCCAACTTATTTTATAATGATTGATTGATCAATTTTTGAGATATTCTCATTTTCTTGGCCCTGGTAGAGTCCTATGGCGTCATAGCTCACAGCAACCTCAAACTCTTGGGCTTAAGCAGTCTTCTTGCCTCAGCCTCCCAAGTAGCTAGGACTACAGGTGCCCATCATAACACCCAGCTGTTTTTTTGATTGTAGTTGTCATTGTTATTTGGCGGGCCCAGGCTGGATTTGAATCCACCAGCTCCAGTGTATGTGGCTGGCGCCCTAGACGCTTGAGCTACAGTGCCGAGCCAGCCGATTTAATTGTATGCAGCTTTTAATGTTTAGCTAAGTTTTATTTTTGTTGGATGTTTCTAAAAAATCTCTTTGTAAATGCTTAAATCCTGGTGCTTATGTAAATCAATAAGAAGTCAGGTATTCCCTTTCTACCCTTTTGAATGTACACTATGTTAACTAAAAAAATTAATAATGAGGTTTATGCTTTGGAAAAAGGAGAACTTTATTTTTCATAAAGGGTTTGGGACAATTCTAAGAGGCTGGGAAGCTAGTTCAAAGGATGGACAAAAAACAAGATTTTATATTAAGGTGGTCAAAATACATATTCAATAAGCTATAATAGGAGGAGTCATAAATATCAATAAAGGGAAATTATACATTTATAATTGTGTTTTATCTCTCTCATCCCACCATGGTAAGGAACTCAGTTTTAAGGTATCCCTTAGCCAAGAGGGTTATATTCAGTTAGCAGAGGGCTTAGGATTTTATTTTTAGTTCACAACTAATTGGGTTTGAAAATGTCCAAACTCAAAAGTCAGATGTGGATATTAGGGGGGGTATTGGTTGAATCAAAAAGCTGAGAATGGGTTCGGCACCCGTAGCTCAGTGAGTGGGTCGCCAGCCACATACACCAAAGGTGGCGGGTTTGAGCCTGGCCCAGGCCTGCTGAACAACAGTGATGACATCTGCAACCAGAAAATAGCCGGGCATTGTGGCAGGCACCTATAGTCCCAGCTACTCAGGAGGCTGAGGCAAGAGAATCGCTTAAGCCCAGGAGTTTTTTTGTTGTTGTTGTTGTTGCAGAGAGTTGCTACACAGCGCGGGTTTGAACCCCGCCACCTCCTGGTACATGGCTGTCACCCTACTCCTTGAGCCACAGGCACCACCCCTAAGCTCAGGTTACTGTGAGCTGTGATGGTATAGCACTCTACTGAGGGCAACGTAGCGAGAGTCTGTCTCAAAAAAAAAAAAAAAAGCTGAGAATTCTGGGCTTCACATAATTGGAGCAAGTCTCTGGTTTCTTATGTTTTTTCTAGTAGTAAAATGAAGGTCCATGGCACCCCTACCTGTATCATCATCCACCGACCTGTAATGGGGAGCAGCATGTATTTGAAGCCGCTTTAAAGTGTAAAACATAAATGTCTTAATCCTGTAATTGGGTAGGTAAAAGTGGTGAAGGCTATGTTGCTTAGTAGGATGTAAGCATTCCAATTTGTACAAATAAGCAACATATTGAATCCCATAATGGCATAAATGTATTTATGATCTATGTACTAATGACTTAATAAAAAAATAAAATAAAATCTCTGGGGGAAAAGGAATAGTGATAATCTTGGTCTAGTATTATGTAATTCAGCCAATGAAAGCACCACTCATTCTTGCAAGATCAAAACTATTTCTCCTTTTCAAAAACACGTCAAGGTTGCCTAGAGTGTGTTCCTCCACACACTGGCAGGACAAGCGTTATCTAATTTTCTTCTAAATTATGGCTCTAGCTTTTTTCCAGCCAAGGACTCTAAACCAAAAGAAGAGTATCAGGGTTCGTTTCTTTGCATATTCCCACCTTCCCTCTTCCTAGAAATTCAGACAACTTTGAGTGGACAGAGTTCTTAGAGTCTCATTGCCTTCTTAGCTCACAGGCCCTGAGCCTGCAGATAAAAATGAATGCACAGCAGCAGGAGCGTGTGTGTGTGTGTGTGTGTGTGTGTGTGTTATGTAAATTCAACCTTTGGTTTTTATTGTGATTATCTTGCTAATGCACCCTCTGTAAGGTTCCCTGGGTTTTTCTGATGCCTAGCAGCCTTGGTGATTTGAGTGATTAGGGCACAGAAGCTGGGCATGGTGGCTCATGCCTATAATCCCAACTACTCCTGAGCTCATGAGGCTGAGGTGGGAGGATTGCTTAAGCTAGAGAGTTTGGGACTAGCCTGAGCAACACAAGGAGACCTTGTCTCAAACAAAACAAAACAAAACAAAACAAAAAACCAGTCACACAGACATTGAGGGCATAGGTCATGGGATCTGAGTAACAGAAAATAAAATATTTTCACCTTGGATCTGTGTGTGTCTCTGATAGGGGTTATGAGGTAAGGTGAGGGATTTGCTTTTGGTGTTTTTATGTCTTGTGCCCTACACCTCCCATCCCTACCCCAATCCATCTTAATGCTTTAATGCAGGCTACTCAGTCTTTCTGAGAGAAAATAGATCTGATTTTTCAGTAATGGAAAAGTGTTAATGACTTTTTGTATTACCTCTCCTTGGGGTGTTTATGTTTTAAAGACATCATCTAGGCTGAAGGCTGTAGTCCTGGTCACTGAATATGGGAAATATTTGGGAATAAGAACATCTTTCTACCTTAAATTGAAACTTTCTAGCTTTAAGCACCTTTCTAGCTTAAAGGATTTTCAAAAGTAGTTGTGGGAAGTCATGGTTAAAGTTCCTTTCTCTCAATAACTCTAATCTTGTTTTTTTGTTTTTGTTTTTGAGACAGAGTCTCAGTTTGTCACACTTGGTAGAGTGTCAGGTGTTGTAGCTCAACAGCAACCTCAAACCCTTGGGCTCAAACAATTCTCTTGCCTCAGCCTCCTGAGTAGCTGGGACTACAGGCACCTACCACAACACCCAGCTGTTTTTAGAGATGGGGTCTCACTCTTGCTCAGGCTGGTCTCAAACCTGTGAGCTCAAGCAATCCAGCCTTGGCCTCCCAGAGTGCTAGAATTACAGGCATGAACACCGAGCCTGGCCTTTTAATCTTCTTTTCTATACAACCTTTAGTAGAGCATCAGAGCTGCTGTGATATGGTCAGATTAACCAGTTTAAATTCACTTCTTTTTTCCATTTCTTGGAAATATCTAAAAGATGAGCCAATATAGGAAGGGAAGGAGAAGCACATGAACATAGCAGTGTTAGCACAAACTAGGTGCTTTCACAGCCAGAGCAGCTGCTAGAGGAAGAGTTTATCCACATGCTTGCAATCTCTAAGACCAGGGCTGAGTATTAGCAGTGTAGTTGGAAGTATTAATAATCACTGGACAATTCCTGATTTGTCTGAAGATGTCATTTAGGCATTTCAAAGAACTTTTGTGAGGACAACCTGATAACACCAGTTAGAATGTTCAAAAAATTAAAAAGCCCCCACTCCTATTAAAAATAAACTTTACATGGCAACGCCTGTAGCTCAGTGAGCAGGGCACTAGCCATATACATCAAGGCTGGTGGGTTTGAACCTGGCCTGCGCCAACTAAAATGACAATGATAATTGCAACAACAACAAAAATAGCTGGGTGTTGTGGGGTCACCTATAGTCCCAGCTACTTGAGAGGTTGAGGCAAGAGAATTGCTTAAGCCCAAGAGTGTGAAGTTGCTGTGAGCTGTGATGCCACAGCACTCTACCTAGGGTGACAGCTTGATACTCTTGTCTTAAAAAAATAAAATAAATTTTATAGAAAACATGAATTTTAAATAATTTTTTTGAAACTCAAGGGAGTTAGATACATTAGGTATTTAAGAAATTTCAGATCAAAAAGGAAAGAAATTTCAGATCTATTACTAATGTGAGTTACCATTAACAAGCCTAAGGCATCTAAATTCAATCTTCTAAGTAACACACATAGGTATGATATAAAATGGCAACACTGTAAAGTAATAACACAAGATCTTTTATTCAGAAATCTAATCCAATATCTAGGTCTTAGAGATTGCAGGTATGTGGATAAACTCTTCCTCTAGCAGCTGCTCTGGCTGTGAAAGCACCTAGTTTGTGCTAACACTGCTATGTTCATATATTAAGAGTGAATCCTGTTGGAGATCCTGTCCTCCTCCCACATAGCTCTTAGCACAACATGGATGCCTACTGAATGTGGGGGACAGTCATTTTAATTGAATTCTTCAGTCACTGAGCTGCGGTCTTGGGGATCCCAGAGACTCTGATTTCAGTTCTTTTCACCCTCAGGAGGGTGACTTGCCTTGTGATGCAGTGATTTTTTGATGTGATGATATTTCCCCTCTTTTGAAAAATTGGGTCCTGCTCTTTACATAGTAGGCGTTGGACTTTGGCTTTTGTGTTTGAAATGAGATGGGTAAGCACTCGTGGAGCCAGAAAGAGAAATGAAATAAGAATTGGGGACAGGCTCAGCGCCTGTGGCTCAATTGGCTAAAGCGCCAGCCATGTACACCTAAGGTGGCGGGTTCGAATCCCCAGCCCGGCCCGCCAAACAACAATGATGGCTGCAACCAAAAAATGGCCGGGCATTGTGGCGGGCGCCTGTGGTCCCAGCTACTTGGGAGGCTGAGACAGGAGACTCGCTTGAGCCCAGGACTTGGAGGTTGCTATGAGCTGTAATGCCATGGCACTCTACCCAGGGGGATAGCTTGAGGCTCTGTCTCCAAAAAAAAAAAAGTTTTACTGAAAAAGGTAGCAAAGGAATAGCTGGGAGGGGAAGCTGTATCAGGTATTTCTTTAAAATGGGATAAATAAAAAGCATGACTTGATTCAGCAGAGAATGAAAAATTGTAATTTAGAAGGAAAAGAGAATACTTGCTAGAGTGATGTTCTGGAATAAACAAGAAGGGATAGGAGTGAATGCACATGTAAAGAAAATGACTTTTATCTTAGATAAGAACAAAGAAAATTCCTCATGAAAGCAGGCAGCAACCCAGTATGCCTCCCATCTTTAATCTTAGCACTTTGGGACCCCAAAGTGGGAGGATCACTTGAGCCCATGACCAAGACCACTCTGGGCAACATAGTGAGACCTCATGTCTACAAAAACAGAAAATAAAAAACAGCCAAGTAGTTTGTTTTTGTAGTCTCAGACTGAGGGGAGGACTGACTGACCCCAGGAGCTGGAGGCAGCAGTAAACTGTGATCAGGCCACTGCACTGCAGTCTTAGTGATGGGGCAAGCTTCAATGTGTTTTTTAAAAAAGCAGGCAGCAAGGCAGAGTATATGTGAGTATGTGAGTATAGGTGGCAGATAATGGTGTGAGTGTACAGAAGTTGCTTTGGATTTCTTCAGATTTCTCAATGAAGTAAGAAAGATTAGCTGACAGTATTGTGGTAAGTTGAGGACAGAGTCAGAAGTAGAGTAGAAAGTAGAGTTGAAAGGAGTAGTGAAGAATATCCAGGAAACTACAAATAATTCAGTATTGCTATAGCAATGACTTCATCTGTAATAATAAATCTGTCTACTTCAAAGACTACAACCTTCTGGATGCCACAATCCAAGTACATTCATCTTTGGTTCACTAGCACTCAAAATAATGACCAACACATAACAGGTCCTTAATAAATGAATGTTGAATGATCAAATAAGCAAGCCACCCTGTCATGGAGCACAGGGCCTTTATTCCCCCACCCAGTCTGGCACTAATTCCCATGTGCTAAAGTTTGGTCAGTGCCCAACTCGAAGGAAATTTTCTTTGCCTAGATGAAAAATGATAGAATTACCTTGACATGATTCAAACAATACAAGTTTTGCAAAATAAAGGATAAATTCATCAGGGTATCTCAATACTGAAAAACTAAACCAGATCAACCCCTCACTTTACAGATGAGGAAAATGAGGCCAAGAGGCTTGCTGAAGGTCAATCTACTATTATAATAGCTTCAATAGAAGACATCACAAATTCTACAGATAGAAAAGCCAAAAACAAAAACAAAAACAGCTTACTTTGCCATGTTTTTCCTTCATGGCATTACTTTGGTTGTCTGTTTCTGTCTTCTTGGTATCATCTTTTGGTTGGTCTGCCTTAGCTTTGTTTTCCTCAGCAATTGAGTTTTTCTCAGTTGCACTACTTGAATTATATTCCCACTTCACAAACTTCTCTTCTACTATGCCCTTCAGCTGAAAGTCATCCATTCTTTTTGGGTCAAAGCCTTCAATCTATATGAAAAGGCATTCCAAATTGGTAGTGGAAAAATTATTAAAAAAAAAAAAATGGACAAACAGACAAACCAGAATTCCAGCTTAAAAATGTTTGAGCAGAACACTCTGCAAGAGCAAACTACACATATACACGCACATATACATCGCAAACTCATGCTTACCCAATTTCCAAGTAAGCAAGGAAGAAGAGGGGGTTTTCTTTGTTGTAGAAAAAACATCACCATTAAAGCAAAACAGTAAGAAGGGATTCCACCATCAGTCTGGGAGTCAATATAACACAACTGCAAAATCAAAGGGGAAATACCATCATTTAGCTTCTTCTACTTTCAAAATAAAAGCAGCTTGTTTTTCCTACCATTATCATTGTAAAAAGCTTAAATAACAAAGCAAAATATAAGGAATGATGTGAAATATCATTACCTAGAAATAATAACCATTAACTGTTGGTGACCATCTTGTCATTCATTTCTTTATGCATCTAAAGATATATAAATGGAATTATATTACACGTAGTGCTTCTACCGTGGACATCCTTTAAAAATATTTTTCTCAGGGGTGGGCACCTATAGTCCCAGCTACGAAGGAGGCTGAGGCAAGAGAATCACTTGAACCCAAGAATCTGAGGTTGCTGTGAGCTATGACATCACAGAGCTCTATAGAGGGCAACAAAGTGAGACTATCTCAATAAAAAAATAAAAAAATATATACATATTTTTATCCCTTTCCCCCCCTCCTCTGGGGCAGGCATGGTGGCTCATACTATAATCCCATTGGGAAATCAACACAGTAGTATTGCCCAAGGTCAGGAGTTCCAAGACCAGAATGGGCAATAGCAATATGTCGTCTCTACAAAAAGAATATTTAAAAATTAGCCAGGCATAGTGGTACACCTGTAGTCCCAGCTACTTGGAAGGTTGAGGTGGGAAGATGAAGGTTGCAGTAAGCTATGATTATGCCACCACACTCCACCCTGGACAATAGGGGGCGACCTGTCTCTTAAATATATGTATTATATATGTATTTTACATATATATATATATATATATGAGAGAAAAACACAAATTCAAGAAGGAGGGGGGAAGGGACTAAGTTCCCACCTACTGAGTATAATGTAGGGGTATATCGTACACTTCTTGAATGAAGGACTCAGTTACCGCTCAGACTTTGGACTTAACCATACAAACACAAATAATGTAATCTAATCATATGTACCTTCTTACTAACCCAAACTAAAAAATATATATATTTTTCCTTATCTCATCTCTACTTCTGCTTCAATTATTAACAACCCTGTATGTACTCTACCATGCCTTTTTCTATACTCAAATAACCACATACAAATATACACATGTGCACACGCAGTTCTTTTTTTTTTTTTTTGAAACAAGATTACAAACTCCTGAGTAAATAATCCTCTTGCCTGACCCTCCCCAGCAGCTTGGAACTGCAGACACACATTGAGTACACCCACCCAATTTTTAAAATTTTTTAATAAATGAGGTGTCACTGTTGCTCAGGCCAGGCTCAAATTTCTGACCTCAAGCAATCCTCCTACCTTGTCTTCCAAAGTGGTGGGATTATAGGTGTGAACCACCAGGCCTGGCCTAAAAATCTCTTTCTAAACAAACTGGGTAATTTATTTAACAAATATTTATTAAGTGTGTCTTATATCCTGACACAGTAAAATAAGAGATCCTGGGGACAAGAAGCAAATAAATAAAACAAATTAAAATCTGTGCTCTCAAAGAGTTAATAATTTTTTTTCTTTTTGTCTTTGAGACAGAGTCTCACTTTGTGGCTCTCAGTAGAGTGCTATGACATCACAGCTCACAGCAACCTCAAACTCTTGGGCTTAAGCAATTCTCTTGCCTCAGCCTCCCAACAACCCACCCCCCACTGACCCCCACCAACACACAGCTATTTTTAAAGGCGGGGTCTTACTCTGGTTCAGACTGGTCTCGAACCTGTGAGCTAAGGCAATCCACCTGCCTCAGCCTCCCAAAGTGGTAGGATTATAAGCCTGAGCCAATGCGCCCAGCCAAGTTTATAATTTGTTTTTCTTTTTCTTTTTTTTAGACAGAGTCTCACTATGTTGCCCTCAGTAGAGTGCGGTGGCATCACAGCTCACAGCAACCTCAACCTCTTGGGCTTAAGTGATTCTCTTGCCTCAGCCTCCCAAGTAGCTGGGACTACAGGAGCCCACCACAACACTCGGCTATTTTTTTGTTGCAGTTGTTTAGTTGGCCAGGGCCAGGTTCGAACTACGCTGTAACCACTGTGCTATGGGCACCACGTCCTAGTTTATAATTTCATGGAAGAAAACAGACTGCAAACAAATAAATGTGTGTATGGCAGGTGGTAGTAAATACTATGAAAAAATAAAACAAGGTAAGGCAGGTAAAATGATAAATGAAATGCTATTTTGTATAGGGTCATCTAGGCAACTCTGATAAGGTAAAATTTAAATAGAAACTTAAAAAGATAAGAGTAAACCAATCTGAATACCTGGAGTAAGAACATTCTAGATAAAGGGAGTAGCAAATATGTAGTACAAAGGCCTTGAGTATAAAGAAGCTCCAACTTCAGGCTTTGCGACTATGCCTTACTTTTCAAGCTGTACTTACTCAGCCAGCTGGTACTGCCCCATGCACTTGGGGGGAGGTGGGGTAATCCTCTGACCAGAGTTAAAAAAAAAAATTCCAAAAGATAATCCTCTGACCGTTTTTGCCCTAAAGTTATCACTCTGCCACCACCCCCTTCATCAGTTTTCTTTGTATAAGACTGAGAATGTATTCACCACTAATCTAACAAGTGATGAATACTGTACTGATATAGTAAGAACAAACACAAAAAAGCTAAAATCTCTCTCTCTGGTCACTTGGACTAACATTAGTAATTATTTAACCATTCCTGCTCCCTACCTCCATACCAAAGAAATGAGCACAGGGCAACCACAGCCTTCTGATATATAAATTAATTCCAATTTAGGAACTAAATACACAATCAGAAAATTGCTCAATATTATCAATGATTCTAAGGAAAGAGAAAATCATTCTTAGAGATTGGGAAAAAATATGCCAATAAAAGAACCTTAACTTACATACTGTATTTTACAACTTTACAACTTTAATTAACCCTACATATTAAGATATAAAAGAGAACATTTCTGTAGTATACAGAAAGAGAATGAAGTATAACAACCAAAAATTCTAAAATAGGCCTGGCACAGTGGCTCTTGCCTTGTAATTCTAACACTCCCTGAGGCCAAGGCAGGTGGATTGCCTGAGCTCAAGAGTTCAATACTAGCCCAAGCAAGAGTGAGCCCCCTGAGCAGCGCCAGTGGCTCAAAGGAGCAGGGAGCTGGCCCCATATGCTAGAGGTGGCGGGTTCAAACCCAGCCCTGGTCAAAAACTAGGGGAAAAAAAGGGGGTTGGGGGTGAGATCCTTACATCTCTAAAAAACAGCCAGGTGTTACGGCGGGTGCCTGTAGTCCTAGGTACTTGGGAGACTGAGGCAAGAGGAGTGCTTGAGCCTAAGACTTTGAAATTGCTGTGAGCTATGATGCCAATGTACTCTATCCAGGGATAAAGTGGATAGACTCTGTCTCAAAAAAAGAAAAAAAATCTGAAATATATCAGTAAGTCTATATCACTTTGAGACTTTATTTTGATGTTCATAAATCAGAATTTGCCACACCACTTTCTGTCTGGTACAGATAACAACTTTGTCCCACATGTTACAATATACGTTACATGTCAGTGCAAGAAAAAGCCAGACTGATTTTGCAGATTAAATACCTTTCTTTTCCTTGTACACCACAAAAAAATAAATAAAATTAAATAAAATTAAAAAATACCTTTCTTTCTGTTCACTTACCTTAGCCCAGTAGCGAAAGGCTAACACCAAGGGAGTAAAGACAGGTTCCATTTTGCCAAGAGCAGCAAGTAAATCAGTAGTGAGGCAGGCCATGTCATTTCCTGCACTTACTCTACAAAGTAAGCCACTATGAATGAGAAA
This sequence comes from Galagoides demidoff, assembly GCA_963574575.1. Classification (NCBI taxonomy): domain Eukaryota; kingdom Metazoa; phylum Chordata; class Mammalia; order Primates; family Galagidae; genus Galagoides; species Galagoides demidoff. The sequence continues at coordinate 20,396 of CAUYQV010152993.1, forward strand.
AAACAAATGCCACCATATTAATACCATAAAAAGCAGTACATTTCAAATCCTGTGACTACCTTTTCCAGTCACCATATTAACTACAGTACCTAAAAAGTCATAATAGAAACAAATGTTTTAATAAATTTAGAGCTAACTAAAAACTACATATCACTTCTATTACTAGAGTTCCATGCAAATTACATACAGATATACAGATATTTTTGTGTGCATAATTTATTTTTTTAAGATACAGGGTCTATCTCTGTCACCTAGAGTAGAGTGCAATAGCCTGGTCACAGCTCATAGTAACCCTGAGCTCCTGTCCTCAAGTGATTGTCCTGCCTCAGCCTCCTGAACAGCTTGAGACTACAGGTACATGACACCACACCCAGCAGAATGATATATTAATGTTCATTTGTTTCAGAAATAAATCTTCAACCTTTCTTAGTACTTAAGTTTATGGGAAATTAATTTCAAAAGCAGTATTGTGAATCACCAAAATTTGATATATTTGAGAGAAAGGACGTTGATCTCAATGCCAAGTGCAACAACATAATTTCCTAGTTCATTCTTTTTGTCTTACACATAAGAAAAGCACAAAAAGAGATCCTGAGCTAGCTAGCTATACTTGACGCTAATTTTTCCTATTCCAAGCTTTCATGATTTTATTGATGTTACTTTCAGACTAAAGATCAGAAAGGTTTTGCATATTAACTCACAAGTTACACTTATATGTAAGTGAAAATTGCAGCTACCTTCAAAGGTGTGACAGAGTGTAATGGAGATAACTTGGAAGTGAAGAGAAAAATCTGAGACTGCCACACAGGCAATCTGACACAATGTGGTGGGAAAAAAACACTAGAGAAGTTACAATGCCTCCATTCTAATTCTACTCTTTTCCTAAAAAGTGAATCTCAATAATCTGGATTAACCACTCCAGGTCTCAATTTTCTCATTCCTGAGAAATCTGAACTAGATCTCTATAGACTATCTTTGGATTAAAAAATACAATAACTTTGTAAGAAATACAAGTTTATAATCAATAGAAGAATACTATATCATTTCTATATTGTTTGTCTCCTACACTGATTTCAAACAGGATTATTTTAGTTTCTTTTTTCTTTTTTTTTTTTTGGAATGGAGTCTTACTATGTCACCCCTGGTAGAGTGCTGGGGCATCACAGCTCATAGCAACGTCAAACTCTTAGGCTTAAGTGATTCTCTTGCCTCAGCCTCCCAAGCAGCTGGACTACACATGCCCGCCACAATGCCAGGCTATTTTTTTGGTTGTAGTTGTCATTGTTGTTTGGCAGGCCCAGGATGGATTCGAACCCGCCAACTCCAGTGTATGTGACTGGCACTCTATAGTCACTGAGCTACAGGCCCCAAGCCCTTAGTTTCCTTTTTCAAAGGTACTTTGTGCTCTCTGTCCTATAGACATCAGACTTGAAAGGCAAGATCAGTTTTCGATGACTCATTTAATTTCACTAAACTAAAAACTAGATTCTAACAGACTGTGAAATACTTGAGAAGAAGGGCTATTTCTTATATATGTTTGTATCCCTAGAGCAAAGCAGTACCTACATATAAGTAAATGCTCAATATTGTTGGGTGAGTGAATGAACTTAAGGAAAAAAAAGAAATTAAAGTTTTGCCTAGAGTGCTTTGTTTTCAACTGTCTGTTAATTCTACTATTTCTTACTCACATATATTTAGTAAAGCTGCTATTTTTAATAAACAGAAACGAGTTTAGTCATATTAATCCAAGAATAAATCTAAAATAAAACTTTCCTCTCTTATAGATAAATTCACTATAAATTTGGTTGTTTGGGTTCTAAAAAAAATATGTTGTTATTGTTACCAACCTTTTCCGATCTTTGCACACCACAACAGGAACTTTGGCATGAAAATCAGATTCCACATCTACATATAATGCTAATGAGGGGAAAAAAAAAAAGTTAGCTAATGTCAACATCTTTAAATATTTACTCTATGTAAACACTGATAGTTTCCTTCTGAAAATCACTTGCATTACTTCTGTGGGATAATCTACTCTAACAATTTATCAGAATAACTGAACACAATCTCTTACCTGCCTAATGAGCTATATATCACAAACCACACGTAGTCCCAAATACTGTACAAAAATTATAATCACCTCAAGAAGAAAGATCTTAACTTCCTAAGAGTTTAGATGTTTCCAAATAAGTAGATCATCTAGTTAAAAGTTGTTAAATCCTCAAAGATAAGGCAAAGAAAGGACAGAACTTGCTTCTGAAGTTATTTCCACATGAGTCACAAAATGAGGACCTATCATGCTTTAACAGTTTAATTCTATTAAATTATCTGTGTAAGTAGAAGCTAACTCTGCTGGCCACCCTTCCTGTTAATGTATGAAGAGTTTGCCTAATCAAAGCCGCTAAGAAGGACTAATTGGATGAAGCACATTTCCACCCTAGAGTCTATAATGTCCGAGGCAAACTCTACACCATAAATGTCTAATCTAAATAAAAACAGATTGATTTGGATTAACATTAATAATGGATTAACATTATTTCACTTGAAATTCAAAGAAGATCTCTCAGTAGTACTTGCTGGAATGACTTATTCAAAAAACATGTACTGAAGAACTAAAGCTCCGTATGAAGTTTGGAATACAAATATATAAATAAATTTTGTAAACAACAGGAGAAAGGTTTCAAAAGGATTCAATGAGAATATAAAAAAGGAAATAATTTTAAAATCAGACTGAGTTTTATAAACCTATGCTATATGACTTGAGATGATCTACTTACTCAAAAATCGTAGTGCAAAAATCACATTTTCAGTATTTCTTCTAGGTTGATACTATCTAATAAAACTGAAGAGGGAAAAGCCATGTATACCTTTTGAAGCTTTAAAGTTTTAAGTAATTATAATAGAAACAGGTATGACTCAAGGAAAAACTATATTAAAATATAGTTACAAGGGTGGGCACGGGAGGCTGATAAGGGTGGATTGCCTGAGCTCACAAGTTAGAGACTAGCCTAAGCTAGTGCAAGACCCCACCCTCCAAACATAGCTGCGCGTTGTGGCAGGTACCTATAATCCCAACTACTTGGGAGGTTGAGGCAAGAATATCATTTAAGTCCGGGAGTCTGACACCACAGCACTCTACCAGGCGTGACAAAGTGAGACTCTGTCTCAAAATAAAATAAAAAAAAAAAAGTATATATAGATAGATAGATAGACAGAGAGAGAGAGAGAAAGTGTATACCAAACTCATTTCTTAAAAACTAATTTCTGGCTCAGCGCCTGTGGCTCAAATGGCTAAGGCGCCAGCCACGTACACCCAAGGTGGCAGGCTCAAATCCAGCCCAGGTCCACCAAGCAACAATGATGGTTGCACCCAAAAAATAGCCGGGCACTGTGGTGGGCGCCTGTGGTCCCAGCTACTCGGGAGGCTGAGGCAGGAGACTCGCTTGAGCCCAGGAGTTGGAGGTTGCTGTGAGGTGTGATGCCACGGCACTCTACCCAGGGGGACAGCATGAGGTTCCTGACTCAAAAAAAAACTAATTTCCCAGGATAATGACCAGGGAAGCTGATAAATAAGAGGTTCAACAGGGCAGACAGAAAGAAAAAGGAAGTTTAGAACAGACGTTAAAGACAATAAAGGAAAAAGCTAAACACAGGGCTCTCTAAACCAAACTGCAAATACTTTGACCAGGTACTTAAAAGTCACATAATTTAAGGTAACAATAACAATCACAGCAACAAAAATGTTAATAAGAGATTATTGAATACCAGGCACTTTTCTAAAATATGGTTTAACCTACTTATCCTTTCAACAAAAAGATATTATATTATTGCCGTTTAACAGATGACAAAACTAAAATATTAACACTGATATAATTTGTCAAAGGACATACAAGCAATAAGTGGCAGAACTAAAATCTGACCCAGAAATCTGGCTGCAGATCTTGAGCTTAATCTTAAGCATTTACATCAATACAAGAAAAATCAGTAGGCTTGGCTCCCATAGCACAGTGCTTATGGCGCCAGCTAACCAACAATGACAACTGCAAAAGAAAATAGCTGGGCGTTGTGGCAGGCGCCTGTAGTCCCAGCTACTTGGGAGGATGAGACAAGAGAACCCCTTAAGCCCAAGAGTTTGAGGTTGCTGTGAGCTGTGATGCCACAGCACTCTACTAAGGACAACATAGTGAGACTGTGTCTCAATAAACAAACAACAACAAAAAAAAACCAGTAAATAAAAACCAAGAAAACAATCTAAATTATAATACATAACCTGAGGCCTGATTTAAAGAATCTTGTGATTTTCTAAATTTTATTTGAAAAGTACTTTTACCTATTTGAATGCCCTGTTTACAAAGGCAATCCAGTTAGATAAGACATATGCAAAAAAAAATAGGTATAATACAGTTGATATACATAAATGATAATGACTGTTTCAAGTGGGAAGAAAAAAACATATGTACCAGTGCATTTTTATTCCAAATCTCTCCCAAAAGTTACTTCATCAATGACTTCTTAATAATTACAGGTTTTCATTCTCCTTTTATGTAAGAAATGTCCATAATATTCAAAGCTAATAATTTTTCAAATTACCCAAAAGGCAGTTTTTTACAAATCAATTTTAATATTGTACCTCTGATCTGTCAGGTAAATTATGTTTTTAAATATATCTATAAAATAAATAAATACATATGTCTATATGTAGAACAATGACTCAATTTGCTAGCAGTTTTAGTTTTAAGTTGGTCAGTCATATAAAACAACACAATGCATGTGCCTTTAGAAAGATACTTTTTTAAAAAAAATCAAAGAAACTCACCATTTTTTTTTAAAATCCCAAGAACTTGTATCAGAAGATCTGGATGATTCATCTAAAAAAAGTTTCGAATTAAATTCATCTTAAAAAATTTCAAATTAAATCAATAAGCTAATTTTGAAGTTCAAGTAGCATCAAAACATTAGGGAGAACTCAAATTTCATGTTAAAGAATAACATTTAAATAAAATCATGCTCTATACTACAATAAAAGTGGAAAAGTGTTCTATTTTTATATCAACAATTCCTGTTCACAGAAGTACAATCTAAGGCTGGAGACGGTGGTTCACACCTGTAATCCCATCACTCTGGGAGGCCGAGACAGCTTATGCCTAAACTCACAGCTTCGAGGCCAGCCTGAGCCATAGCAAGACCCCACCTCTAAAAATAGCCAGGTGTTGTGGCAGGCCTGTAGTCCCAGCTACTCAGGAGGCTGAGGCAAGAGAACTGCTTGAGCCTAAGAGATTGAGGTTGCTGTGAGCTATGACATCATGGCAGTCTACCAAGGGCAACAAAGTAAGACTATCTAAAAAAAAAAAAAAGTAGAATCTAATGAATGACATATCACTATTATTCCAGCAACATTCCTAAAATTAATGGGTCTTAGGGAAAGGTTCTGAAGTTTCACAGTAAAACTAATGGAAAAGAAGTTGTTGTGATAAAAATTTTGAGGGATATATATACACAACTGGTAACTTGGCCTAAAGGTTTAGACAAAATACTACTTTTACCTAACAAGCTTGTCAAATGTTTAAAGTGTACTTTGCAGCTATTTTATTTAATTAATGAATGATTTAATAATCACCCAAATTCAATCTCCTTGAACATAAAACATATTATATAATAAATTTTAAACATAAATATTAACAATTTTAAAATTTTAATATATCAATAAATAAGCAATGCTAGCAGTGCTAAACAATTGTTACTATTGCTAATGAAACTAGCTACTACTTATTAAAACTACCCATCATGTAACAGGTGCTATATTAAAATACCTGGCATTATCATCTCATTTAATATAAAAGTTATTATCCCTATTTTGGAGATAAGGAATCCAAAGCTGAAAAAGATCATGAAACTTGCTCCTTGCAGCCAAAATCTGAACCCTGATGTCTGACTTCAAACCTCTTTCCACTTTCTATACTACACAGCAGAATTAATAACTACACAATATGCTCAAACACAAGTACTTTTCCCTTACAACTCCCTTCCTTGTCTGCTTCCTTTTATCCCATTTCTTTCTTTGACACAGTCTATGTCTGAAAGCTAATAGTAATTTACAAAAGCATTATTTAGCACGATAGTAACACTCTACAAACCATAGTTTTATATTCCAATACAACTCTTCTCTAAAAAGATAAATCTATAAAAATTACTAAGTACTAGTCAAATACCATACAGGAAAAGTTCTCTTCTATTTACTTACCTTGGGAGGAAACTTTATATCTATATTAACATCACTACTTTTCAAAGCAAACTTACTCAGGGATGAGCCATACAACCTAAGTGAACATTCTGGAATAAAAGAAAAACATCAAAAAGTGAAATGGAGTGCAAATATGAGAACTTTAAAAAAATATATACTTCAATCTGTATCTTTCCATTTCTAGTAAAACAATTATATAAGAATGATACTCATTCTAACTAATCTATGAAATAATAAAAATATTTCCCAGTTTTGGGATATAGGAACAGAGAAGGGAGAGAAATTACTTATACCAGTTCAGTGTTTAAACAAAATTATGTTAATAGCTCATATAGAAAGGACCTAGACTATGTTTATGTATTTTTTTTTTATTTTTTTGAGACAAAAGTCTATGTTGCCCTTAGTACAATGCCATGGCATCATAGCTCACCGCAACCTCAAACTCTCGGGCTTAAGCAATTCTCTTGCCTCAGCCTCCCAAGCAGCTGGGACTACAGGCACCCAGCACAACACCTAGCTATTTTTTTTGTTGTAGTTGTCCTTGTTCGACAGGCCTAGGCCGGGTTCAAACCTGCCAGCCCTAATGTATGTGGCTGAAGCCCTAGCCACTGAGCTACAGGTGCCAAGCCATTTTTTTTAAATAGATTTGTTTTTTATTATTTTCTTTTGTTTTTACTCATATTTGTGTATATTGTAATATTTTTCATTTTTTAATTATTTTTTCTACTTATTTTATATACATATATATGTATATGTATGTGTGTGTATATATATATGTATATTTTCCCCCCCTCCCTGAGACAGTCTCACTATGTTGCCCTCAGTAAAGTGCCATGGCATCACACCTCACAGTAACATCAAACTCTTGGGCTTAAGTGATTCTCTTGCCTCAGCCTCCAGAGTAACTGGGACTAGAGGCAACCGCCACAATGCCCAGCTATTTTTTGTTGTTATTGTTGTTATTGTAGTTGTCATTGTTGTTTAGCAGGCCCAGGCTCGGTTCAAACCCACAGCCCCAGTATATGTAGCTGGTCCCCTAACTGCTGACCTACAGGCGCTGAGCCCAGAATATGTTTAATATTCAATATTTAAAAGTAATAAATGTACTAACCTAGTTAAAGCTACTGTCACAAACTACACGTATTTATATTTATATATTTATACTTACATAGGAGACATCACTGAATAAGGAAAAGATCATTCAATGGCAGCGATTTTCAAAAATACAAAATAAAGGGGTGGCACCTATGGTTCAGTGAGTAGGGCACTGGCCCCATATACCGAGGGTGACAGGTTCAAACCCAATCCCAGCCAAACTGCAACAAAAAATAGCTAGGTGTTGTGGCGGGTGCCTGTAGTCCCAGCTATTTGGAAGGCTGAGGCAGATGAATCGCCTAAGCCTAAGAACTAGAGGTTGCTATGAGCTGTGATGCCACCGCACTCTACCAAGGGTGACAAAGTGAGACTCTGTCTCTAAAAAAAACAAAAAAAAAAAAAAAATGAAGGAAAGTTCACTAATGCTATAAACCTAAAACCCAAAAAACTGTGGCTCTCAAGAGTTTATAAAAAAAACAAATAGGAGCAATAATGCACTACACTTCTATCTTTCTCAGACTATCAAATATGTTTTTTCAAAAATCAAAAATTTTTTTTGAGACAGAGTCTCTCTTTTTCACCCTTGGTAGAGTGCCATGGCATCATAGCTCATAGTAAACTCAAATTCTTGGGGGCTCATGTAATTCTTAGGGGCTCATTGTGACCAGCACAATGCCCAGCTACTTCTAGAGACAAGGTCTCCCTCTTGCTCGGACTTATCTCCATCTCCTGAGCTCAGGCAATCCACCTGACTCACCCTCCCAGAATGCTAGGATTACAGGTCTGAGCCACCATGAGCAGCCAAAAGGCACAATTGTAAAGATTTCATCAGAGGGCAAACTGAAAATAACATGACAGGGCGGCACCTGTGGCTCAAAGGAGTAAGGTGCTAGCCCCATATGCCAGAGGTGGCAGGTTCAAACCCAGCCCTGGCCAGAAACTGCAAAAAAAAAAAGACTGAAAATAACATGATTGAGACTGATTGGGCAGATTTAGTTTCTTAGAAACCTTAAGTTCGGCTCAGCGCCTGTGGCTCAATCGGCTAAGGCGCCAGCCACGTACACCTAAGGTGGCGGGTTCAAATCCCCAGCCCGGGCCCTCCAAACAACAATGATGATTGCAATAAAAAATGGCCGGGCGTTGTGGTAGGCGCCTGTGGTCTC
>CAUYQV010152995.1:0-49955 GCA_963574575.1 Galagoides demidoff
GTGACCCTTGGTGGGGGGTCAAGCCTGGAGGCCAGGGCTGGCCTAGAGCAGAGATGACCAGTTCGGTTTCCTAAAGCAGGTGAAGTCGGCAGTGAGGGAGGAGCATCCACCCAGGAAGGAGTGCTGCAGAGGGCTGGAGAGATGGACGTGGCACTCGGAGGCAGTTCAGGCCTAGAAGGTCCTCAGCATACCGCTGGTGGTTGCCGCCATGGGGATGGATGAGATCCCTCAGGGAGGGTGTGCAGGGTGAGAAGAGAGATGACTAGGGTAAGGTCCCTGCCCTTTTTTTTTTTTAGAGACAGGGTCTCACTCTTGCTCAGGCTGTTCTTAAACACCTAACCTCAAGCAATCCTCCTGCCTCGGCTTCCCAGAGTGCTAGGATTATAGGCATGAACCACTGAGCTCAGCCTGAATGCTCGAATTTTTAATGTTATATTTGCAGATTATGAATAGGGAAGATAAAGGCTGGGATTGGAAGAATCTCATGTATCTGACTTCTTTTTCTTTACAAATCTAGTCTTTCACATCTTTTTACTTTAGCAGAGAAAAGCAGCCAGGAAATGGTTATTAGAGAGGAAGGGAGAGGGAGAAACCTATGACCTTAAAAAACAACAGCAACCACAAAAAAAGCTCCTACTGTAAAATATTGAATATCAAGAGCAGGCATGCACTCCAGACTTGTAGAATCAAGAAATTAATGAAAACACCAAGACTGCATCCTCAGAACCACTGAGGAATGATAATTACAGACAGTATTTCTGGAGCAGACACATAACCCTGAGTCCCAGGATACCCCCTAAAGCGCTCTAATAGTATGCTATTTGTGGAAGGTTTTTCCACCTTTAATAACAGAGAAATAATGTTAGAAGGAAAGAAATCCCTTATTTAGCCACTGGGGTGTCATTATTGAGCCCCAGCTGAAGGCCCCCTTAAAAGCATCCATATGGTAGAGGAACATGTTTCCCCACGAAATCAAAACTGAGTACATCTGAGACTTTTGAACATCTTTTTCCTTGGATCTTAAAATGGATTTGTGCATATTTGTGAAAAAAAAAATTTTATGATGTGCTATCTTCCAAAGTGAATGGTTATTTATAATTCATAAAAGACCTGAGCACAGGAAAAATTTTCCCTTTTATTAGTCCTGTAAAGTTAGACCAGCTGATCTTTTAGTACACATTATAGACATCAAATTCTCGGTATGGTTGAAGTTCCTCTCTTCAGCCTAAATGCAAAGAGGCTCTGCTTCTGAATCTGTTGTTCAAAAGCTGGTGGGGCCCAAATCTCTTTTGATTAAATGTTAAATAAACAAAACATCACTCTCAGAGCCCGTCTCTAAAGACACAGAAGGGAAAATACTTGGAATGCTAAACATACTTTTTAAATCTTGCACAGCCTTTGTAAAACACAACAGCATATTTCGAAACGGATTTTCTTTTCACTCTCCGCCATTGATACAGACTTTGGACACAGTTGCCACATCATTTCCCTTCAGCTGCTGCTGGCCACTTGTGAGTCAGAGTTCTGACACCATGAGCAGGGTGACTTGGGTTGAAGAGTATGGGCACCAGGGACTTGGACACAGGACAGGAGCCCTGCTGCCAAGGGCTCCTGTCCAGCTGCACCTGCACCTCCCCCGCCAGTCATGATATCACAGAAAGCTATTTCCTTCCAAGAAGCCAGCTTTCTTAGCTCACCCTGACAGGGTTACATCCACCCTGGTTATTAGTGTGCTACGTACCCACATAACAGAGTCTCAGAGAATTTTTAGAGATCTAAGTTAAATCTGAAAATAGCATGTTTTTCTTTCTTCAAAGTTCCCTACTCTGTAATATTCCAGATGAGCCTTGTAAGCTCTATTATAGAAGCATGTGAAGTTAGACACTCTGCATCCTGAATTTTAAAAGCCTTGGCTTAACTCTGGGAGGCTCTCTTGAGCTCAGGAGTTTAAGACCAGCCTGAGTAAGAGTGAGACCCTGTCTCTATTAAAATCAGGAAAATTAGCCTGTCATTGTGTCTGGTACCTGTAGTTCCAGCTACTCAGGAGGCTAAGGTAAGAGGTTCACTTGAGCCCAGGAGTTTGAGGTACCTGATGCCAGGGCATTCTAGCCTGGGCAACAGAGTGATACTCTGTTTAAAAAAAAAAAAAATTACCGGGTGGTGCCTGTGGCTCAAAAAAGGAGTGGGACACCGGTCCTATATGCTGGAGGTGGTGAGTCCAGCCCCAGCCCTAGCCAGAAACTGCAAAAAAAAAAAAAAAAAATTGCCTTGGCTTAAAATGTAGATTGCTAACTGCCAAAAAGCTAGCTCAATTATAGAACAGGATCCTTGGCCAGAACTAATTGCCTCATTTTCTATTCTATACCTTACTCCTCACCCTGCCACTGCCCACAATCAATGATTTTCAACCAGTTCTAAAGTTCAGGCTGAACTGAGTGATTCTTTGATCTTATAAACTAGTGAAGGAGACAGAGTAGAGCTGAAACCAACATAAAGCTCCTTCTGAGAGGTGAGCAGCCCTGTCAACGCTGGTTGGCAAAAGAAGAGGGAGTAAAGACGAAGTTATGGAGGCTCCCATTTGGTGGGCACACCCCACGGAAGGCTCTCCTTGGGAAGACTGATTTTTTGACAGTTCTGTTCTCTCTTTTCCCACTGACTAGCTGTTAGGCTTTCAGTTGCAAGAGAGGAGTGTAAATGCAGGCACGAGGGGTGGACTGTTCGAGGGCTTTTTGAGCAAGTTTCGCACCATCGTGTGCTGCCTGACCCCAGCCTCTTGACGATCTGCCAGCAGCACTGCATGGTCCCAACAGCGGGAATGGAAAAGGCAATATTTAGTCCAAGGGCCCTGACAACATCGTCATTAAGTCATTTGTCCACTCCTAAGTGATTTGCATTTTACAAGATCCTGAGAGGCTCCCTGAGCTTTACTAGGTAATTTTTCCCTCTCCACCCTTGTGCTTATTCAACATATCTAAACACCGTTTGGAAAAAATTAGATGGATCTCTAAACCAAATATGCAATACGCTGTTACATTAGTTTTAGTTTAACACAGCCAGAATCTATTTTCCTGTCCCAAAAGGAAATCTTTCAAGCCCTCCCTCTTCATCAGCAACTATTCCAAACATGAAACCGCAATCTAACACGAATGTTAATCAAGTACCTGTGGGTGTTGCCTCCATCTGTCCGTCCATCCACACTGTAAATACTCGGAGTACTTGGTATGTGCCAGGCCCTGTGGTGGAGATACAGAGGTGAACAATCGGTAATCCCTGCCTTTCAGGAGCTTACAGGCATGCAGACAACACTCTCATCTGTGTTTCCCATGCCCTCACTGAACACAGTTAACTACGCCAGGGCGAGAGAGCAGGGACGGTGACTTTGCCTTAGACGAGGCCTCCAGGTCCCTGAACTTTGCCTACTCTGTTTTCTTGGCTCACCACCCACCTTGTCCACAGCAACCTGATACACAGTCAATCAAGGGAAAAACTAATGTTTACTGCAGGGGAGAAAATTTCGGGACATAGCTCAAACACAGAATAATGTCCCATATTCACATGGTAATTTTAAAATCAAAGCAGCCATTTCCAAGTACAGTATATTGGATTTTCTCTCGTCCCTTCTCCTCCTCCAAATCCAGGCCTTGGGGTTACAGTTCGTCTGGCTAATTCACCCGTTCCACCCTTCAGTACAATCATCTTCCTGGTCTCCAGAGACAAGCTAGAAGGTTCTTTATTTGGGGAGAGGAGGCCACACCCTAAGTGTGGCTTCCTTATCCAGCATCCAGTGAGCCACGTGTGGGATGGGGGTGGGGGTGGTAGAGGATGGAATTGAACTGGGAAGAAACCTGGACTGGAGACAGGAAGCCGAGAAGGCACCCAGGACTTCCCGTCACGCTTCATCCAGCCAAGCCTCTGACTAACACGAAGGAAACAGCCCACGCAGTGCCTGTGACCCATACTTTTTTTTTTTTTTTTTTTGAGACAGAGTCTCACTTGGGCCCCCATGGTGTCATAGCTTACAGCAATCTCAAACTCTTGGGCTCAAGTGATCCTTTTGCCTCAGCCTCCAGAGTAAGTGGGACTACAGGCACCTACCACAATGCCCGACTAGTTTTTTTTGACAGAGAATCTCGCTCTTGCTCAGGCTGGTCTCGAACTCATGAACTCAGGCGATCCACCTGCCCCGGCCTCCTAGAGTGCTGGGATTACAGGCATGAGTCCCCCCCATGACTGGCCCATACTTCTTCAATTTGGTCTTCTCCAGGACAGGTCAAAGCTTTCTGCGGCAGTTTACCGTGGCTGTGGCTGGGTTACAGGTATGCAAATACATTACAGGTGAGTCAAGATAGGGATCTTCTCAGCCCCAAAGCTGTTGGACCAGGGCCTGAGGCGCTGGAGCAGCACCTGTTAAAGGCAGGGCAGCTCCGCCCAGCCTTTTATCACTAGGCTGATAAGAGGTGACCAAAGACAGCCCCCGTTTGCTCAGGGGCTGGAAATTCTAGTTTGCCCATCAGTCTTAGCCACTTGGCGGCCCTTGGCACAAAGGCTGGCTCCAGTCCAGGAGTTTCACTCTTTCCTCAAGACCTTCTCCTTCAGCCTTTCATTTCTTCTTTTCCTGCACTGAAGGTGAGCGTTTCTGGCTGCTGTTCTGTTCCCTGTGTGTGGCCCTCACCAGGGGCACCACTAGACTTAGGTTTCTTCCTCCTGGCTCCCCTTAGCCCAGCAGGTTTAATAGAAATATCATGCCAGCCAGTTAGGTAATTTTCTATTTCCTAGTAGCCATATTTTTAAATTGCTTTTTTTTTTTTTAAAGTAGGGGGGTTTTTTTTGCATCCAGATTTATTGATTCATTTTAAACAGCTTTATTGAAATATATAAATAATAATTCACATGCTACACTATTCACCCATTTGAAGTGTACAATTCAGTATATTCTCAGAAATGCACACCCAGCACCGTGATCAATTTTAGAACATTTTGATCAGCCTGTAAAGACACTCCATACCATTAGCACTCACTTCCCAAATTCCTCCACGCCCCCCACCCCCAGGCAACCACTAATGTCCACCCTCTGTCCCTCATCATTTGCCCGTTGGTCATTTTGTGCAAATGGAATCACCACGCACCCTGTGGCCTTAGTGCATGTGTGGCCATCTGTGTTGACTTCTTTCATTTCACATGTTCTCTTTTAATATGTTCTTCTATGTTACAGCACTAATTTTAATCACATATTTTATTTAGCTCAATCTATTCAAAATACTATCACTTCATCATGTAGTCAAAACAAAAAACGATTACTGATGTATTTTGCTTTTTTTCTACCACATCTTGGAATTTTCGCGTGTATTTTACCTTTACAGTCCATCTCAGCCACACCAGCTGCCTTTCAAGTGTCAATAGCCACATGTGGTCAGTGGCTACTGCATTGGACAGCACAGCCCTCGCCAGAGTCTTTTCTGTTACTTTTTAAAAAACTCTCTCCACCATACTCCTAGGCACTCCATCAACCATGATTCACAGGTGGCTTGAGGATTTTTAAGGCGGTCTCTACATAGTACTGCTGAATTCCCCCTTCTCGTCCCTCCTAGAGGACCCTGAGCTCCTACTTCTCTGGCTTGGCCACTGCAGCTGGGATGGAGCCTGTAAGCAAGTAAGCTCAGCCTGCCAGCTCACCGTGCTTCCCCAGGTGCCATGGTTGGAAGATGCAGCTTGCTTGCTCCGAGTGAAATTCTCTGCTTCCCTTTGTGAGGACCTGCTGGAAAAATTTGAAAAAAAGAAGCTCTTCTCTTACTTTCCAAAAACAAGTCTGTCATTTCTTCATTTTCTCCCTGATCCACTTTCCACCCATTGTTTTGCTAATAATAGCTCCAAGCACACAAATAAAGCTCTCTGGTAGTGGTAGATTTGGGAAATTGCTACTCACTTCCTCATAGCCTCAGCCTGTTCCTATCAGGCATTGCTCCCATCAGTGCAAGGGGGCATCTTATTAGTCCGGCTCTTCAGCGACTCCTTCCAGGCTCAAGAGAAGACGGAAACCTCCAGTGCCGCCCTTGATTGCCTGGGACACAGGGATTTCAATGAGAAGCAGCAGCCCCTTCGTGAACAAAGCTCACTATTTATCTCAGTCTGGCTCTGTCTAGATGGTAACGTGGAAGTTATTTCTAAACATTTGTGACTCTTAAGATTGGCATATGGAAATGTTTGTGAAATTACCTTTTGGAAGGAAAAGCTTACAAAATTGGGGGTTATTTAGTCCGTGAATTATGTACTCAAAAGATCAAGGGCAAGTTTAATAGAGATGTAAGAAAAGCAACATCAGCATCTTTCCTGTTTCTTGTCAGAGCAGGAAGGGAAAGAATGAGCTGAAGTTGCTGGAGAAGGAATTTAGGGTTGGCTTTAGGAATGACATCCTGTTAATAACATTGACGTGCGGAAGAACCTCACAGAAGGAACTTCGGGGTTCAGTCAGTGTTCATTTCACCAGCACTCACCGAGCACTCTTCTGCAGACTTGCTGGTCTGCCTCAAATTCTGTCCCACAGCTAAATCGGGAAGATTTCACCCAAATGTTTTCCTAGAGTCTGTTTTTTTGAACTTACAGCATCACTACCTCCTTTTTCAAACTTAACTTTTCTCTTTATTCTCAGCTACCTGTGAAGGTTTGCTGGGCCCACAGCCCTAAAAGCCCGCCTTCCCATAAAAAAGAACTTTAAGAATCATTCTAACAGTAGGCTGGGCGCAGTGGCTCACGCCTGTAATCCTAGCACTCTGAGAGGCTGAGGTGGGTGGATTGCCTGAGCTCACAGTTTGGGACCAGCCTAAGCAAGAGTGAGACCTCGTCTCTAAAAATAGCCAGGCATTGTGGTGGGTGCCTGTAGTCCCAGCTACTTGGGAGGCTGAGGCAAGAGAATCATTTGAGCCCAAGAGTTTGAGGTTGCTGTGAACTATGATACCACAGCACTCTACCGAGGGTGACAAAGTAAGACTCTATCTCAAAAAAAAGAATAATTTTAACAGAAGAAAACCTGACTCACTACACAGTGGAAATTCTTCAGCTTCTTGATCAAACAGCTGTTCCTAAGGCAATGGCATTTTGGAAAAAGTAGCAGCCATGATAGTCACCTCACAGGTTTGGGGACATCCTGTGAACTTGTTTATATTACCCATCTTCTTTTATTCCATTGACACTTTCTTTTCTACAGAAAATGGCAGCTCCATTGCCATTCTAGGATTCCCTGTGTTAGGCCTCGCCTTGCAGAATAATTGAAACACCCAGAGCCCCAGGGAACCAAATTTTCTTGCGAGTACCTTACTACGATCTCTGATACATTGACCTCTGTTTGGAGGATTTTCCCGCTGTAATTAATCTTTCCTTCTGTTACACATATTCTTGAGATGGAGATACCTGACTCCTCTTAGGGGTGCCTGTGTGGTTCCACATAACTCCGAAATTTTTCCAGTTGTTTACGTGGCAACTTTATGTGATCCAGGAGACTCTACTACTGTCATTCTGAAACGTTTGAAATATCTTAGTACTCCCATTTTCTTCTTCTTTTCCTCTTGCTTATTCCCAAGTGGAAGGAATTCTTATGAGGTAATAGGGTAGTGGGTAGGGAGCCGGCTGCTGCAGCTCCTGCCGGTTAGTCTGTGTTACGCCTGAACGAGTTATTTGCATCTGGTCTCTATTTGCTAACATCAGTGGGCTGTGTTTGCATAACTAGATTGAATTATGAAAGGACTTCCATTCTGAATGGTTAATTCTCAACACACACACACACACACACATACACACACACCAACCAAGCTCCTCCAAGAGACCAGTCTGGGGAAACCAGTGCTAGAAGATAAAACGATTCCCTTCAAGTTCATCACTAAGCCATTCTGGTTTTAATTTCCCCCACTCTTTTTGAAATAAGATCCAGTATCTCCAGCCCTCCACCTAGAGTGAAATTGCTGGGTCTTGGCAGGAAGTGGCGTGGCAGACCACCCACGAACAGGGCTGTCCACTGTGGAAGAGAGAAGTTAAATGAAAATCTAAAAATGATGTCAAATAGCTGACTCAGGCTGCCGTTTCTCTCCACTGGTTCCCCCAGCAGGAGTGTTGTGTTGTCCTGCTAGACAGGGCTGGGCCACACCACTTCCAGTTCATCCCTCAGGCTTCAAACGGTGCACACACAATCCAGCCCGGGAAGACCTCCAATGCCTCCAAGTTCTTCAGAAACGCTGCTCCTTCTCTAAACCCCTCAGGCTGTCTTCTCTCAACACATTTGTCTCTTACTTTAAGCACACATTATCTTATCACTATGGATATGTGTTTTTGTCCCTTCCATTAAACTTCGAAGTTCCGAAGGCCAAAGAACAGGCTTTGTTCCCTTAAGGTGCTGGCGGCCCCTCCAAGCCCCTACCCGAGGCAGGGGAATTACTCAACCCACCTGCGCTGCTTCCACTCGGTGCTTTATCACCAGTCTGGATCAGAGTTCTGTCTTCCACGTTGTAAGGTTTAGGAGGAGCAGGAGGACTTCAGAGAAAAGTACAAATGGTCCCTGAGTGACTTTCTGCTAGAAAAGGAAAAGGAAGCCACCTGGGGTGTGTGCCGTGAGGGGCTGGAAACTCCTTCCACCCTCACCTTCGGAAATCCCCCCAGGTGACACTTTTTCACTTTTGGCTTTGATCCTTGTCAAAATACAAATTCCTCTGGGCTCAATAACATGATAAGTTATCTGAGGCTTAGACAGATAAAGGAAAGATACTGAGTATGGTAAAAGGAAGCTGATATGATCGGAAAGTGGAAGGGGAAATTTGAATGTCAATTGGCCCCAGGGCACCAAAGTCTTTTCAATAGTGTGCAATGGTGTTGAGAGGAAGAATTACTCTCCACTGGCAGGCCCAGCAGACTCTGGTGTGTTGACTGGAATATGCACAGGAGTACTTACTATGTGCCAGACGGTGCTCTGATCACTTACAAATCACCAGGCCCTTAGCCGCCAGGACTCACAATTATTATTCTGATTCTACAGGTGAGAAAACTGTGGCAGAGAGGGTCCATAAGTCACATAGACAGAAGGCGACAGACCCAGGAAATGAGTAAGAATTATTAACACTTTTAAAGAATTAAGCTCACCTTCCCTCTCACGCTTCCCCACATCCACCCCATGATGTTCGTCCTCCTCCCACCCTTGTCAAGACTTAGACAACACCAGCGAACTCTAAATGTGGGAAACAACCCGGCAGCTAAGAAAGCAGAAGCAGCAGGCTTACAGGGGCCCTTCTAGAAGGGAGAATTTTCAAGAAATGGCAACAAATATGCTTGTCACTTGACAGCACTTTGAAATATATTAACTGTGATCCAGGGCTTTAAAAGTACCCAGGGATTCCTCTAAATGGCAGTAAGCCCATGGGGTGGTTTCCCCCACCCCACACATACTCACTATTGACTAAACAGAGATTATTACTGTGGCAACCCTCACATCCCTTGCCACACGCATGTGGAGCCTGGCCTTCCCGTCGGGGAGGGGCGCTGCCCGGTGTGCGCTCAGCATTTGCTAGTTATAAAACATGTATCAACAGACGCGCACGTGACTCAGCCGGCAACTTTTCCTTAAAGAGCTTGAGTTGAGAAAGTTCACTTTGTAGATTGCACTAGGGAAGATAGACTTCTTATTTAATCATTACTTTGGGAAAATTTAAAAAGCATTGGCGGTCTAGAATCAAAATAATTGCCCAATACATAGGAGGAGACCAAGCTAAAGAAAAACATTGGGACAAGTGGCGGGGAGCATCATACCTCGTTCCCCGTTGGGGCTCAATAGGTGTTTGTAAGGTTTCCTTAAAGGCGATGGTATGATGGTAGAAACGCTTTAAGAACACCCTGATACTGGGCAAGCATGACTGAGAGATGCCTGGGGCACCCAGGCGCCTGCCTACCTCGGTCAGCAGCTCCCAATTCTGTCTGCAAGGTGGGGGGAGGCAGCAAGGTGTGGCAAAGCTGAGCGACTCTATCTGCTGGCTGATGTTTGCCTACGAGAGCCGAGAGCCGCACTGCCCCACGGTCCTGCTGTGTCCTTCCCAGGACTGGCTCCTTCCCAGCCAGCCTTGAAAGTCAGCACAGACACCAGCAGCTGGGTTTTCCCTCTAAGCTCTGCAGCTTTCCTTCTGAACTTGAGCTTGAGGGGGGTTTTATTAATGCATGCAGTGTGACTTTACAATTTTTTAATGATCTTCATACAATTCATATAAAAGAAATAGCTCTTTGCAGCAAACCTCTTAAACCTTTAAACATTGTCTTTGTAATTTGGGGGCTTTGGGTAGTTAATCTCTATAATAAACAATGCAAGAAAATTTACCATATTTATCCTTTCCTTTCATTATTATCACCAGAGGCCACATTTCATATTCTTGTACACAGGTAAAGTAGGTTCAATTTGTTGAGATTTTTGGAAGTTTATCACTACCAGTAAAGCATTGATAATTATTATGCTCAACTCTCGCACTTGGAAAATACAAGTAGTATATTTTTCACTTTAAAATAAATTTTTCACTTTTCCTGACAACCTTGGTTTGTAGCAATAGCCAATCCTACAAAAACAAGTGATAACTCCTCATGTCGGGCTTTCGCTACTTTCTCTCAACCATAGTTAAAATTAAAGACACAGCAAAGATTCTACCCAGCCATGATACATCTGCAGTTAACAAAACTTAGAGGGGTTCTTTTGGTATTATTATTTTTTTGACTATTAGAAAAGTTTATTTAACAAACAGTGGAATGTGAAAATGTACACAGCCCAGTTTTGAGGTCACAGTAAAACAGACTCATTGGAGAGGGGCGTGGGTTTCCCTGCCGGCCTGCCACTATTTATACCCATTCCAAGGCTTCTAACAAGCTGATATCGTTTCCTCCTATGACCACCATTCTAATAGTGTTCTGTTGTCCACTGCTTGCCATCTACACACATTCATCTATCACAAGATTCACAGAGGAATCAAATCCCCGCGATATTCCTTGGACATGTCTGTCACCATTTAATTTCAATGATAACTTCTTGTCCATAAATTTTCAACTCAGGTAGGTGGGCTTTGCTTATGGTAACTACATTATTAAATCAAAGATGATTAGAAATGTAATTTGTGGCCTCCAGTACACTCCCATGGGAAGCCAGGTGTCTTGTATCTGAGGGGTTCTTTTTAATTCTGGAAGGAAAAGAGATTTTTTTTTCCTTTTCCTTTTTCTTTCTTTCTTCCTTTCTTTCTTTCTTTCTTTCTTTCTTTCTTTCTTTCTTTCTTTCTTTCTTTTTCTTTCTTTCTTTCTTTCCTTCTTTCTTTCTCTCTTTCTTTTTTTTTTTTTGAGAATGACTGAACCTACCGTTGGCAATAAGCACATTATATAATACTTTCAGATATACACCTTCAGTTTCTTCTTAAAGAGCTGGTGGTAACCCTTAACCAATGGAGTGAGGGAAATCTGTTTGTACCTGCCTGGAGAACGTGCGAACATCCCATGGAGCCTTATAGTAGGTCTGCATTGGAATGTCAGTTTCTGTCTTCAGGATATTTAACTAGTAATTCATTTATTTTTTAAAGCACTGTGTTGAGGTACTGAGTCCTGATCAGCTTATTCCCAGGGAAGGGTTTGTGTCCCTCTAATGTAGCTTTGCTGAGTTGACACTGCAGCTTGTAGTGTCACTAACCTGGACTCTGTTTACAACCACAGTCCCCTGGTGAGATCAGAGCTCATGCTGAGCACTGTGGCGAACATAGGGACATTTAAAACCCCCTATATAATGTGAACAATTTCTTCTCACTTAGGGTTTGAATCAAAACAATCCTTCATTGGAAGAATTATGAATAAGATCGTTAACTAGCCCTTGGCTGTCACCCAAGGTATTGCTGTTTGAACACTTTATGGTCATTATCACCTTAGGTATATAAGTACCCAAGGCCTTGAGGAAACTCTTACATACTCAAGGTAGTACAGATGAGGCAGGTGGACCATCCAGGTCATTTGGCCTCAAGTTTAGAGGGGCTTTAGATAAATTAACTTCATCAAACCATCGGCTCCCACAATACTTGCATGAGAAAGGGCAGATCCAGGAGTAAAGGGCATCAATAATTGTGGGCTTTTCAGTGCTTTCGGAGTCTCTTGGACAGCCCACATACCTGGTGATGTGGTAATACTTTGCTGATTCCGACAGCCATGACTGTATAGAATTTTGTTATATCAGCTGTTGTCAGTCAATAAACCTCTCTCTTGTTGGGAAGGTGTGTTAAAGGCCAGGCCAATACCTGGTATGACTTTGAAATGTCCCAGCAATAAAAGGAAGCACCTGTCACCCACATTACTGCCCCATTGGTAAGAAACAGGGTGTATGAAGAAGTAGCACTGGCTGGGAAGAGAGGTGCAGCCAGATGGGAAACACGATCCCTGGCAGAGCTGTGCCATCCGGGGACAACCAAGCTCTGGCTCTCAGGGGTACTGCCCTCTGCACTTGCAAGCAGAGGCAGGGCACGCAGGAGGGGCCCTGGGAGGCGGGGAATATGCTCAGACAAATGTGAAACTCCAGGCCTGAAAGCTAATCCCCAAATCCAAATATGCTGTTACGCAAAGCGTTGGTAGATTGGCTGGCGTTTGATTATCGTATGAGGTTACTTGTTGGCATGTGCTGAGTAATTCTCTGGCATGCCCATGGCTCGTCAGTGGCATTCCTTCCTGAGTCACCACTGGACCAACAGCCAGTCAGGGAGGAGGGTCCAGCGAGGTCCAAGAGGCTACCCTTTTAGATGATACTGAAAGCCCACCGCCCTGATTTGCTGCAGTCACCATACACGCTTTCCATCTTCAAAGACCAGCTGGTAGGCATTGTCAATGTGTGAGGAAACATCCTGGGGGTTGTACCTAACTGTTGAAGTGATGAATATTTGTCTGTCGTCAGCTAGAGGAGAGGAGTTAAAACCCCTGCCAGAACTTTGGAGGGCTAGCGAGATGGCATCTCTCACGGGAGCAGCATTAGGCCGATTACAATGCTCAGCATTTTCCCAACACTCTAGGTTCCGAGCTCTTTGCAATCAGTTTGTTTCTTTAGCTGAGTTTCTTAAACACACGCCACCCCTTGTGGAGCTCTCTGGGCCTCCACCCAAAAGCTAAAGGATATAAAGAGGAAGAAGAAAAGACTCTATCCAAAGAGAGAAACCAAGCCAAACGTTTCAGCGTTTCATTATTCTCCAAAAGCCTGTCAATACTACAAAGGGGGGCAACTAGGAACAGCCAAAATGTGCAGTAACAGAAGGCTGACTGCATACATCGGGAAAAACAAGCCATCATTAAAATCGTGCTATAGATTAGAAGAAACTTTAATGACATGGAAAAATATAAACAATGTATTGTTAAGTGAAGAAAGTTATAAAACAGTATGGACAACATGGTTATATTTTGTGAATATATATGGATGTTTTCATGTGATACACACATATAGAAAAAAGACTGAAAGGAAATAAATTAAAATGCTAATGGCAGTATTTCTTGGTTGAGGTGGATTGTAAATGACTTTTCTTTTTTTTCTTCCAAATTGTCTGTAATGATTTATTTTTTTATTTGTTTAGAGACAGAGTCTTGCTCTGTCACCCTAAGTAGAGTGTAGTTGTGTCATTATGGCTCACTGCAACCTCAGACTCCTTGGTTCAAGTGATCCTCCCACCTCAGCCTGACCTCAGCTGGGACTACAGGCATGTACCACCACACTTGGCTAATTTTTCTATTTTTAGTAGAGACAGGGTCTCACTCCTCCTCAAGCTGTTCTCAAACTCTTGAGCTCAAGCAATCCTCTTGGCTTGGCCTCCTAGAATGTAAGGATTATAGGTGTGAGCCACCTGAGCTGACACATTTTATTTTTGTTTATATCTTTATTAGTATTATTTTGATAATCAAATAAAACATGCTCACAGAATAAGTTTCAAGTAATATAGAAATGTGAAAAATCTAAAGTAAAATTTGGTTTTTTTGAGACTCTGTTACCCTGGGTAGAGTGCCATGGTGTCATCATAGCTCATAGCAACCTCAAACTCTTGGGCTTGAATGATCCTCTTGCCTCAGCCTCCCGAGAGCTGGCGCTACAGGCACCTACCAGAACACCTGGCTAGTTTTTCTGTTTTTAGGAGATAGGGTTCTTACTCTTGCTCAGGCTGATCTCAAACTCCTGAGCTCCAGCAATCCACACACCTCAGCTTCCCAGAATGCTAAGATTACAGGTGTGAGCCACCTTGCCCAGAGTAAAATTTCTCTTAATCTTCCCTACATAGATAAATTTATATTTTGATATAGTCCCTACCTAGATAAATTTATATTTTAAGAGTATTATGGAATGTTTATATGTTAGATTTATGTATAGTTTGTTTTTTTTTTTTCAGTTTTTGGCCAGGGCTGGGTTTTAACCTGCCACCTCCAGTATATGGGGCCGGTGTCCTACTCCTTGAGCCACAGGCGCTGGCCCAATGTATAGTTCTTCTTCAACTTTCCTCCCTTCCTCCCCCTTAAAGTATTTGGGATATCTTCCAAGTGTGTGTGAGTCATATTCTTTCTTTACTTTTTAGAGATAATCACTGAGGTGTCTGGAGCTAGTGGGGAATGAGAGGGTCTCTGGCCTTCCTGCTGCATGTCGCTAGGGGAATGAATAGGCAGGCACTGGAGTTGTGGAATATCAGAGCTGGAAGGGACATCAAATGGGGTTTCATTTAACCCACTCATAAATGATGGAGAAATGAAGGTTCAGAGATCAGAATCTAAGTCTTCTAACTCTCATCCGCTATTATTTTTACTACACCACACTGCATACAATATAAAATAGATATTAAATTAATAAGTGCTTTTCAAGGAGCTTTCATCTTGCTAACATTTTGCTTCAGCTGTGGCATCTCTTCAGTGAACTGGGGGATGTTACTCCCCTATTTCACAGAGGATCCTGACTAACACTGAGTAGGCTCTACGTGCCAGGCTCTTAGCTGAACTATTTGCTTGCAGTATCTCTCACATTCTCACATGAACTCTTTTTCTTTTTTAAATTTTCTTTCTTTTTTTTTCAGAGACAGAGTCTCACTTTATCGCCCTCAGTGAAGTACTGTGGTGTTGCAGCTCACAGCAACCTCCAACTCCTGGGCTTAGGAGATTCTCTTGCCTCAGCCTCCTGAGTAGCTGGGACTACAGGTGCCTGCCACAATGCCTGGATATTTTTTGTTGTTGTTGTTGCAGTTTGGCTGGGGCCCGGTTTGAACCCACCACTCTCGGTATATGGGGCCGGCACCCTCCCCACTGAACCACAGGCACCGGCCCTCACATGAACTCTTTACCCACTTTGCAGAAGTATAAAATTAAGGCTGAGAGAGTTTGAGTAACTTGCCAAAGGTCCCACATGTGAGGCACAACAGGGCCAAGGCCTGAACCTATGTCTAGTCCCAGAGTCCTCACTTTTAAACATTACATTCTATTTCCCGAACGCCTAGTGCATAAGCTTTTCACATGAAACGAAATTTCATTATTATTTCCCTTTCTCCTTTGTTGATACACAGTCCTTCCCAAACAAAGTAAAACGAGAGTGATATTTGAAGATGCAGTTTGGTGTCAGGCAGGGTTCAGGGGCCTCACTGGCTGTAGAAGACTCTGTGCCAAATGCTGGGGCAAAAACAGAACAAAACAAAACACCACCACGGCCAACCCCAGCCATTCTCACCTTTGGCAAAGGAGCCACCTGGCACGTCTCCTCTACGGATTCAGCCCGTCCCATACAAGGAGGTAAACTGCCTGCTCCCCACATGTTTTTATTTCTTATGTAATGGTGCCCTCCTTTCAACTCAGCCAACACGTTAGCACTTGTAGGTAAAGCTGATCTTTTTTTCAATCAGACACACAATACACACTGAGTCATGTGTAAAAGGCCTGTACAATGTTGTTATTGTGAACTGAGCCCTGAGGGCCCCGTCTTACAATCCTCACGTGGGTGTCACCCTCGTGCAGGAAGGGCCTGCCTGGTGCTGCGATGAGTGGCCGGCTGCACACAGCAGCAGGAGGCCTGGGTGTGTGGTGAGCTGTCACCTCACTCACCCAACGCTGGTGCTTTGGGACTCCCCCGAACGTTTGTGCTACAGCCTCTGGTAAGTTTACCCAACTTATTTACCGGTAGTTTTCGATTTGTCTTCGCTCCGTGCATCCTGGGAAGCTGCACTGTGTCCATTATTGCTCCACAAAGCCCAGAACTGTTACCCTTCCTCTTCCTCCACCCTCTCCAGAGCCTCTCATCTACTCCCACCCTGTCCCACACATGTCATTTTCTGCTCTCCAGACTCTCTTTGTCACTATTATATCCATTATCAACAAATAGGCTGGAGGTGCCACCATGAATGGGGAGACTGCGTTCATTGAAATGACTGGTAAACATCTCAGCCCTGCTATTTGCTAGCTAGGTAACCTTGAGAAAGTCACTTAGCCTCTCTAAACCTCATGTTCTCCACAAGTCAAATGTGGATAATGAAAATTTCCACATCTTAGAATTGTCATGACCCCTATTTTAGGCCCAATAGCTCCGGGCTTTGGGCTCCAGACCTATATTGCAAGGTGCGTGGGTTTTTTTGTTTTTGTTTATTTTTTTTTTAACAGAGTCTCACTCTGTCACTCTGTCACCCATGCTAGAGTGCTAAGGTGTTAGCCTACCTCACAGCAATCTTAAACTGCTGGGCTCAAGTGATCCTCCTGCCTCAGTCTCCAGAGTAGCTGGGACTATACACACCTGCCACACTGCCAGCTCATTTTTTGCATTTTTAGTAGAGATGGGGTCTCACTTTTGCTCAGGGTGGTTTCAAACTCCTGAGCTCAAGGGACTCCTCTTGCCTTCACTTCCTAGAATGCTAGGATTACAGACCTGAGTCACTGCACCAGGCCAAGATGGGTGATCTTTACCAAGATACTGAACTCTCTGTGTACTCACTTACAAAGCAAGAGGAACAATAATAGGACTCATTCTTTAGTGTTTTGGGGAAGCCTGAATTAGTGAAGAAAAAGTGCCTGGAATGGAGCCTGGCACACAGGAGCCTTTCCCAAACTTTGCCCAAACTTTCCTCTTTTTTTAATTAAATCATTGCTGTGTACATTAATGCAATCATGGAGTACAATGTCTTTGCCTATCTTGATGTTTGTTCATGAGGTTTCCTAGAATGGAGCTTGTCCAGAGGCACTCAAGAGGTGGTAGTCACCCATGTGCTAGAGACCCTGGTTCCTCCTGCTGTCCACTCTTCAGGGACCCCTCTCCTGGAAGCCTGATCATGACTGTTCCACACAGGGTCTGTTTTCATTAGCATTCTACCCTGCACCAAGTAAAAACCAAGCCGTGGAGAAGCCTGACCCAGGAACGGATGAGTAAAGAAGTAAAACAAGGGGCAGCGCCTATGGCTCAAAGGAGTTGGGCGCTGGCCCCATATGCTGGAGGTGGTGGGTTCAAACCCAGCCCTGGCCAAAAAAACTGCAAAAAAAAAAAAAAGGAGTAAAACAAGAAGGGAATAACGTGACAGCTTTTCTACTGCAGTTCACTCTGCTTCTGTCCTGCTTGTCATGAGCCCTATGTTAGGCCCAATAGCTCTGGGCTTTGGGCTCCAGACCTATATTACAAGGTACGTGGGTTTTTTTAATTTCTTTTAAAATAAGAAGGAAAAAAAAAAAACTTCCCAAAGTTCTGCAGAACAACTTTTGCATATCGCATCATATTTAATTTCTCTCCTTAAAGGGGATAATATGTACAGAGTGCTTTGAGCAGGGCTTGGGCTCCATAAATTGTAGTTTTTGCTTGTTTATTTTTGTGAGACTACCCTAGCCACATTGCAGAAAACATAGACAAGGAAGAAAGAGGGGGAAAAACCTTTCTTTTAATTCCACCTCCTAGGGCCATTTTGTGCTCTCATATTTTAATATGCTTAAGAGAACTCACATTTTAAAGAATTCTACTGAGAATAATGTCAGAAAGTGAAGACTCTTTCATATATTATTAGGCGCTTCAAGATGGTAAGAGGAGGATGTGCCCAGATTCTCTTTGGTAATGGGAGGAAAGCCCGTAGTATCCTCTCCTCGAGTGATCTCCAGGGCAAACATTCTCAGCATCCCTTGGAAGAGGCTTTGAACTCGAACATCCTCAGCATTTATATTTTCCAAGAGAGAAAGTGCTGGAATTTATTAGCCATCAACCAACTCAAAGGGTAAAATAGAGCACTGGATCACCCCAAAATGCTTGAGTTCACTTTTTTCAGAGGTGAGTCATGGTTGTGGGGTGCTACTAATACATGGGTGAGAGTCAAGGCTCATGGTTCCCCTTTTTGTAAATGTCACAGTCCTCTGGGTCTGCTGTCAGTGGGAACTCAGGTTTTTACACAGTGGGTTCCTTTTAAGTCTGGTTTACCTGGATCTCTCTTCAGATTACAGAACCTTTCTATCCTTCCCCCTTTCTATCCACACTAAATACCTTTGCATAAAGCCACTGAGAGACTTTACTTCAAAGGAAGAAAATATGAATATGATTAAGAAGAGTTTTCAATTAAAAAAATAATTTAAATCCCTTCCAGTATAAGGTCCTAAAGGGCAGGAGAACTGTACAATTATCAGATTTAATAAGCCACATTTTTCATGGCACTTTGGCATTTGCAAAGCATTTTTTAACAATCATGGTGTATTTACTTGTTCATTTACTTAGTCTTTCGATAGCACGAAGGCATTATGACTTTTGTGGGTCCTAAGCACTGTTGTTTTCGTGGGCCCCTTCCTCTATTAAAAAAAAAAGTTTAATAGATGTCTGAGGGTCCTAAAAAATTCACTTTTTTCCAATTTGAGGAAAAATTAAAACATTTTCTTGTACCCTAACATTTTTTTCCTTCTGATTTTAAAAGAAATTAAGATATTTTCTTGGGCCTCTAGAAAGCACTGTGGGCCCTGGGCACTGTGCCTACTGTACCTCCTGGATGGGCCAGATCATGCCTGTGCCAGGTATGGGCGAGGGGTTAGAAATACCGAGAGGAGCACTCGTAGCCCCAGCTGTAAAGAACTCCGCAGCCTCGGGGAAAACGTGTGCAAATGAGCCATCTGGGGGGACTGCAGTCAGGCCTGTGACTGAGGTCTGCCTGTCACCAGTCCTGTATGATCACAGAAGGGTCAGGTCCTAACACCACAGAGTGTGGGACGCAGTTTTCATGAAGGGAGCATTACTGGTGTGGCTTTTTAAGCAGCCTTTTTCAGCAATTTTGTGGCTGAGGCTTATTTTTAAATTTTAGAAATTCCCTGAGTAATTGAAGTGAACACTGGGTCAAAGAAGCAGGTTTCAGGGAACTGAAGAAACTTGCTGTTAATATCAGTTATAGAAGGACACATGATTTTGTATTCTGATCAATATGTAAGGCTTATTTTTATTTATTTATTTATTTTTGAGACAAAGGCTCACTATTTTACTTTCAGTAGAGTGCTGTGGCATCACAGCTCATAGCGACCTTAAACTCTTAGGCTTAAGCGATTCTCTTGCCTCAGCCTCCCAAGTAGCTGGGACTACAGGCACCTGCCACAATACCCAGCTATTTTTGTTGTTGTTGTTGCAATTGCCATTGTTGTTTAGCTGGCCCAGTCTGGGTTTGAACCCACCAGCCTCAGTGTATATCTGGCGCCATAGGCATTGTGCTATGGGCACCAAGCCTGCAAGGTTTATTTTTGCTATAAGATACCATGACCTCAATGTCCTCAGACAATGTCAAGATGAGTAGGCCCTGTGGTGCTTGAGTGGGGGGAGACATAACTTGCTGAGAGTGAGCGGGAGTAGTTCAGAACGTGGAGCTGGTTCCACAGGAAGAGTGCATGTGCAGTGGGCCACAAAACCTTTTCCTCCTAAATATATAAAACACAAAACCTTTTCCTCCTAAATATATAAAAGTGGCCAGGGTTGGATATGATTCTTCTCAGTGCTGAAGAACAACCAAATGAACAAGGGGATGATAATGTTTAGCCTCATCTAGGGGGGAAAAACATATTTTAGACATTGGATCAAAATTCAGCAACACAGTTGTAAGATGTTCAAGAGACACCATCCTGCCAAGCTACAGTGGTTGGTGTCTATTACCCTCAGGACAGTAATGTCCCAAGGACCATTCTAAGAGCTCTAGATGTGTGTTTAATCCTTACCACAGTCCAACTATGGGAGCATTATTATTATCCCCTTTTAAAACGAGGAAACTAAGACTTAGAGACTTTTAAAAACCTGCAGTGTGGAATGGGAGCCCACTCGTCCCCTGCCTGAGCAACCCAGAAGTGCTTCCAGAAGTTACCATGGAAGTTTGAATGGACTGATCCCAAGACAGATTTCAAGCAACCTCTCTAATAGTCCTATGAGGCCCAGCAGCCTATCACTAGTAGCACTGGCAGGGTTGCTGGATACAAACAACAAAAAAAACATTTTTTTTTGATAAGTTCTTGCCTGCCTGTGTCCAAGCTAGAGTGCAGTGGGCAATCACGGCTCACTGCAATGTCATGATACTTCTGCCTTCATCTCCCAAAGTACTGGAACTATGGGTGTGGACCACCATGTTTGACCAAATAATTCTTTAATATAAGTATATCCTAAATATTGTGCAGTACATACAAAGTAAACAAAATTCCATGACATTTATCCCCAATTCAAAGTTAACTGAGGCTTAGTGTGTGTATTTGCTGAGTGCGACAGCCCTAAGCAGCATCCCGCTCCACGATGCATCTTGGTTCAGGCTCTCGGGGTTCCCTCCCTGCTATGCTCCTGTCTCTCATCCGCTCCCTGGGCTCAAATGCGTAACAAAGAACTCACAGGTCAGCCTTTGCCTCCACAGAAGTTTTCTGGGAGCCCAGACTGTGGTCCAGTAGGGCAAGGGTTGTTCTAGGCAGACAAGGTAGCCCTAGTGCTCACAGCCTTCCTGCCAGGCAGGCCTTGCTGTCATCAGCATGTCACCACATTACAGATAAGGACGCTGAGGTTCAGGGAGATCCACTGTGCTGCGCCAGCCCCGCAAGCCTCTTACTACCAAAGAGTTCTCCAGGCTGTTCTTGAGAGACATTTAAGCATTGCTGGAATTGACTTAGATGATCATTGATTCATCTAATAATTACCTCCATTAGCTGAAAGAAACTCTCAGCCTTGCAGTCAAAGGGATCCTGTGACATATGCATTGAGAGACTCCTCGAAGCAGCCCTAGCAGCCAGAGGCTGGCAGCTCCTATTTTGTGCTAGCTGGAATGGACAAAGTTAAAATATGAAGTTTGCAACCTCAGGTCTTTACAATAAAATCAGCAGTTCATTATTATTTCTATATGTAACTAAATGTAACCTGTTCGCCGAAAAAGTGATGACTGGTTGCAAAAAGCGAAATTCAGGAAGTCTTGAAATTACAATTACCTTTAACCTGTATCAGAAATATGTTTTTCTTTCCATTGCATTTCCTTGTAGATTAGCCTCCTAAAACGCCAAAATAGTATAAACTACCAGTTGGAAGAGTCACAGAAAAATAGCAAACAGAAGAGAAAGCTGTGCCAAAGCACTTGCACCCCGTGGGTTTCCACAGGAATGAAACTTCCTGCAAACTTTCAAGAACTAAGTCAAACCTTATTTATGCTGCAAATAAGCCTAAACTGAGAAAGAAACTCATTTGCTTCTGAGAAATGGGGAAGGCTGTCCTTATCTACAAGGTGTTCTTTTCCATGTAAAAACCTCTTTTTTGTTCCTTTTGTCTGCTGGAATCTTCATTATGAAGGAAGGAAGTTGTAAGGAATGAATCGCCTTGTAGAGGCAAGATAATCTGTCTCCACGGTGTTGCTGGATTTGCTCCTGGAATCAGCCACCTTTGTAGCTCTCTCCAGTGAGGTTATTCTCACAGCAGCCCCTGGAAGCAGATGGATTAGATGGCTGGCTCTGGTTACTCATGGCTGCCTGCCCAGTCCCCTGGGCATTCCAAGGCTCCACCTTCCACCTGGCCCATGACCTCTGACCCTGGCCCTGTGGCCAACAGGGATGCGGGGAAGGTGGGGTGGGGGGTATAGGTATCAGGCTGCCTGGGCCCAGACCACAAATGAAAGAGTCAGTTGTTTCCATTCCTCATGCTCTCTTGTGAGGTCCTGGGAGCTGCAGAACTGGTATTTCTCCAAATCCTGGGCGCTCACGTGGCTGTGTAGACAAGCTGTACTTTCAGCTGTACATGTGTATGTGTGCTGCCAGGAGTCAGCAGTCTGGCTTCCAGGCCCAGCCCTGCCACCGACTCACCCTGGGACTTCAAGCCCCTTTGCCTCTGGGGAGCCTGGGTTTTCTTACCTATGAAATGGGACAGATGGATCCTCGTAGGTGCTTGGGAATGGGGTGGGGTGTGGGGTTTGGGATCAGGGTTGCTGAATAGGCAGATTCCTGCCATCCTTGATGGTCCTCACTGCCACCCCAAAGTCAACGAAAACAACTCCACTTTTATCTATCTTGTATTTTCACTTAAGCTTTTCTTTGAAGAAAGGTTTCTGTTGGCTTCCAAAAACCACTGGACTAGGCTGTCTCTAACGGACCTTCCAAATTCATTGTTTTATAATTCCACGATTCCAAGAGAAAAGCTCACACTTAGCATTTTAAAGGATTATGTGCCATTTGGGAGGGTAAGAAAAGGTAATGATGTTTTTGATATGCCCCCTGCCCTGGGGACAGATAAAGTTTCCAGAGTCTGAGGCCCCTCCTTTGTTACACCTGATAAAGGCCTACATGTTAATTATTTAGCCAGTGATGCTAACTGGAACACAGTCATGTGATAAAACTGCCTGGAAAACATTTCTGCATGTAACATAAGGCTCTTGCAATTTAAACATATTTTTTCTTCTTTCATATCAGCAGTTATTTTATGGATTTGGGCTTAGACGGCTTAGCAACAAAGGGCACTGAATTGGTGAATTATTCATGTAATCTACATTTCCTGGCTGCTACGGGTAATTGACAGGTGTCATGTCACCTTTTACAAACGTCCTACAATTATGGACCATATATCAGGGTTTGACTTCGAAGTAATGCTCCCTTTCTAAGCCAGTTTCATATTTTATTTACAGCTTGGTGGCGTTTTTGACTTGGCTGTCTATTTCTCTCACTTTTGATTCCAAGCCTTTTGCTTCACTTAATATAACTAGGAACATTTAAATAATAAGATTCTCTCTCAGTTTGCTAAAGGCAGTCATTCACTGCTCCCGTGTTTTATTCATTCAGCCATTATGTTAGTCAGTTTCTTGATTTAAGAAACCTAGGATAGAATGCAACTGTAAGGAAACCATGATATAAATTTGTTTTTAAGACTTGTTTTGTTCACAGGGAAAAAATTAAAAGCAAATCTTCTCGGGGTCTGACACAAATTGTAAACTGTGGGGAAAGTTAGCTCGTTAGAGAATATGACTGACTTAATAGGAACGATGGACTACTTCAAATCTCCACCAGAGGTAAGAGGGTTTATAGCATTAGAAATAAAATCAAGGTGAGTTCTATTTCAGCCTAGTTAGAAAATCAAGGAAGAAAACAAAACTGCAATTGATGACCCTGAAGACTGGTAAGAAAACATAGATAGCCATACGGGGTCGGACAATAGAGTTGGCAAACTCATCCCAGAAAAAGTGCTACGTACTTCATTGCTGAAAATCGCCATGGTCCCCTGCCAAGTACTCCCTTGGGAAGCCATGCACCAATGCCAGTGCTTAGTCCACCCTTCAAACCACGTTTTCTAGGCTGAGTTTATTAACTTGTCAGATCTTGTATCTTAAACATTCAGAGCAAAATGGAACCTTTGACTTCCTCTAGTCTGCCCTTCCACTTTACCTAGCAGGAAACTGAGGTCCACAGCAGGCAAAGGCTTGTCCATTATGCCCAACCATTAGTGGAGACTCTGAAAGGCAGGCCAGGTGTCTCCTACTGTGGCACTGTCACTGCTCCCCGGTGCCCTGGCATACCCTTGTTGCCTCCAGCATCCATCCAGCTCTCCCAGCACCAGCAGTCACTGACTGTTCCTTGGGGGACTCCCCTCTTCCTCATCCTCAGCTTTGTGAATTGTGTGGCATTATCTCACAGCCACCCTGGGTGAGAACATGATCGACGTACTCCATTGTCAAATCCATTTCCCCAGACGGAATGGCTACATGACCTACCTCAGACCAGTGAGAGGAAGTGACTCCGAGCACTTGTATGGGAGCCATTGGAAGAGATTTTCTGTCCCACTAGATTGGGTGGTGCAAGGGCATGAGGTCTGGAGCCGCTACAGTTATTTTGCTACCTACATGGGCAGAGGCTAGAGGTACAGGGAGAGAGTGGAAAAACCTCTCAAGTGGTACCTGAGGGTGAGCCTGCCAACACAAAACCACTGGGCAGAGAGAGCAAAGCTGGGTTAAACAAACATATCATTTATCTTCTAAACCAGGACAATTTTGAGAATGAAACAGGGCAGGACAAATGCTAAGCCAGACAGGATGCTGGAACAGTAGGCAGAAATAGCACGGATCCGTTCTGGGGCTGTGTGGACACATGGTCGTCCTGCTCTATAAAGGCACCATCCAAGCTGCTAGATTAAGCCTTGACTCTGAATTCAGCTCGCACTCCCTTTGGCCTTTTTAATGTAGGCGACAGTGAACTCACTTTGTTGTTAAAGCCAATTTGAGTTAGGAATTTTGTGACTTGCACATAGAATTTTGACTTAACAAGTATGGCCAGGCAGGGTGGCTCATGCTTGTAATCCTAGCACTTTGAGAGGCCAGGAGTTTGAGACCAGCCTGGTAATAGTAAGACCCCATCTCTACAAAACATTAAAAAATTAGCTGGCCATGGTGACATGTGCCCATCATCCCAGCTATGCAGGAGGCTGAGGCGACAGAATTGCTTGAGCCCAGGAGTTTAAGGTTGCTGTGAGCTGTGATAATATCATTGTACTTTAGCCTGGGTGACAGAGCCAGACACTGTCTCAAAAACAAACAACAACAACAACAACAAAAGCTTACACAAATACGCTGCTTCCTCAGTGTGTGCTTTCTAAAGCCTCTTCCTGCATCATAGCAGCTGCACAGAGTTAGAGTTGCCCATCGTATATTTTACCTTTAATATGAAAACTTGATATTTAACATTTTACTTTAATTAATACGTGCTATCATTTGTAGAACCTTTACAATTTACAGAGAACTTCCAAGTTAATTATCTTATTTGCACCGGTAACCCTGTGAAATAGATGTCATCTAAGATTCAGAGAAGTTAAACATTGACCCAGGCTTACAAGGCTGATGTGGCAGAGATGCCATGGTGGCTCTCTGGGGGCAGGGCGGGGGGTGGGGGGGGGACTCACAACACTCACTTTAACTCTTTGCCAATTTCTGTGGTGTAACTATTCCAACAGTGAATGATTTCAAGGTACCCACCTGACATCAGTGGACGCAGAGCTGGGAAGAGACGCTGGCTTTCCCAAGCCAGCGCCACTGCCTCGCTGTGTGGAACAAGCCTCCCAGCCCCGTCTCTCCAGTCCTTCCCATTTGGGGGTGTTTAGTGTATAAGGCAGTCGGTTTTGAATTGTGCGGCCTTAGCAATTCCAGATGTGCCCCAGAGCCATGGTGCTAGAGTCCTTCCAAAGAGATTTCACCAGAGCAGAACAGTAGGGACCACGCCAGTCAGACTTGACATTGCCCAGCCTGTGTTCTGTGATGCCCACCCTTACAGAACCGCATCTGGACAGTAGCGTCCACTGTGCTCCCTGATGGAGTGTGGCGACTTCCCTGTGCCCCACTTCTGCTCTACTGTGTCCATCCCACCTGGTGTAGGTGACTATCCAGACACCCTGCTCTATCTCCAGAGCCACTACGCGGAATAGGAATAGTAGCGGTAATAGAGAAAGGGACTGTCTCTGTTTACCCAGAGAAGCAAAGCAGGCCTTGGAGCCCCTCTCCTCTGCAGGACAAGGGCTGTCTTTGCTTTGCGCTGATCAGAACTGGGACCCCCACAGAGAGGGGACACTTACAAAGCCCATTCACATTCATTATCTCATTTGAAGGTATTGACTGGATTGTGTGCTAAATGCTTTGCCTCAGCAGACAGGGCTTGGAGAACAGTTGAGTCATGTGAAAACCCTGGTGGCAGCAACCTAATTTGCAGTCCTGGGGCTTAGGGAAAATTAGCCGGTCTTAATAGGGCTCGCTTTAACAAACTCAAACCTACAGCTTGTGAGCAAATGCCGGGGCAGCCTTAATTGTCAAAAATCATGGAGCCGTTGAATGGCATAGTGAAAGTAATTTTGCATCTTTGACATCTAGAATATGTAAAAATGGAGAATAAGAAGGTCTTCTAGTTATAATTCAACTCCAATCTTCACAGACCACTTCTTAACTGTGACTGCTATTTCCTCCTGTGAGTTAGGAAGGAGGGGAGTGATGGAGACACCACAGTATTAATAATAGCTAATTCTACCATGGTCAGTGCTCACTTGTCCACTCTCAGAAGGTTAATGAAAAAAAATCATTCGAGTTTTATTTTGGAGTGGATTTTTATACTTATGCTTGAACATGAAAAATGTCAGAGCATCTGAGCATTCCCTTAGAATGACTTAATGAAGCATGTTTATGAAGAATAGGGAAGCGGCCCTCTCTCTGGCTGCCCTGCTATGATGTGACTCCTGGGGACTAAGCATTCTTTGCTAGAATCCTTGAAAGGTTTATTGTCCCCTCTCTAGCTTTTCTTTTCTTTTCTCTTCTTTCCTCTCCTCTCCTCCCCTCCCCTTCCTCTTTCATCCTCTTTCCCCTTCCTTCCTCCCTCCCTCCGTCCCTCCCTCCTTCCCTCCTTCTTTCCTTCCTTCCTCCCTCCCTCCCTCCCTCCTTCCTTCCTTCCTTCTTTCCTTCCTTCCTTCCTTCCTTCCTTCCTTCCTTCCCTCCCCCCTTCCTTCCTTCCTTCTTTCCTTCCTCCTTCCTTCCTCCTTCCTTCCTTCTTTCCTTCCTCCTTCCTTCCTCCTTCCTTCCTCCTTTCCTTCCTTCCTTCTTCCTTCCTTTCCCCTTCTCCTTCCTTCCTTCTTCCTTCCTTTTCTCCCTCCCTCCTTCCCTTCCCCTCCCTTCCCTTCCCTTTCTTTCCTTTTCCTTCCCTTCCCTTCCCTTTCCCTCCCTCCCTTCCTTTCTTCCTTCCTCCTTCCTTCTTTTCTTTTAGATCAGATTCTGTCCTTTATTTTTTTATTTCAAATTAATATGAGGGAACTAATTTCTAGGTTACATTGTCCTCACAATGTAAGGTAAGTTCAAGTTGTAGGAGCACCCCTCACCCCGGGGGGGGGGGGCATGCTAAATACCCTCGCATTCTTAATCTAGTCCAGTGAGGTAACTGATGAGGACCTCCAGGGTCCACATTAGGCCAATTCACATCCTTCCACTTTCTGGGTCATGGTTTCGCCCCCACCACCTTCCTCAGTGACTTCCACCTGCAGGGGGGCAGCCTGCTCACTCCCTAGGCGCTGGGGTTACAGGGTCACCTCTGGGAACTTTGCCATTGCTCACTCAGTCCCCCCTCCTCAGCAGGGCCCAGTGTACAAGTCCTGAAACAACACCCCCCTGCCTATGTCCTCCTCATTGGAACCTCCCAGCCCGGGTTCCTCGCCAACATTGCCCCTGTGTTTCCCCTTCACGCTGACTCCTCGCCCTCTGGACCTCATCTAGATGCCTCATCTCCCTGTTTGGTTTCAACAATGGTCAGTCAGGATAATATAGTTGCAAATAACAAATAGACTCTGGCTGATGGAAGTGAAATGGTACCATATAGGAAACAAATCTGGGACACCACACAACATAGAAAGACGGCCAAGAGCCAACCAGCTGGAGCGGGCTCCAGGAGCAGTGGGGAGTGTCCTCAGTGAACAAGCCCCAGCCAATTTCAAGCTGAGAGCCACTGAGCTTGATGTTCCAATGTCTGAGAGCATTGAAGTGTTCTGCTTGGGACCACTTGGTTTCCAGGTCTCAGACATTGGCTGCATTGCAGTGGTGGTGAAAATAAGAGATGGTGGATCCCTACAGGAAGAATAAGGTCCTATTACCAGGATAGGAGGTGGGCACTGGGCAGGTGGACACACACATGTCCATCAGAACACCTGAGGCAGGAAGGACACAGGCCCCGTGAGAAGAGAGGGCACATTCCACAGAGCAAGGACATTTCTGAATGTACCCTCAGCCCTGTCTGCTGAATGTCAAAAGCTGACTGATAACCAACTTTCCCTGGAGTCTGCCTGTGCTAGGGGAGCAAGGCTGAGGGATTTTGTTTATGGAACTTGCCCCTGGGTAATCTTGCAGCCACACTCCGCTATTGTCTCACAGGATGTGAGATAACAACCTCATGCATCAGGAAGGGTGAACCAGAAACGGCGGGTCACTCCAGCAAGGAGTCGATAGAGGAAAAATGGAACCTCTGAGTGCAATTCTGGAGCCACATCTCTTTTGAAAGCCCAAGAGACCAGCCTTGACAGGAATCCAGAGTTAGACTCAGCATGGGGGCCGCATTCCAGCTCTGGGTCTGCCCACACCCAGATTTCACTTTTAGACAATCAACTCATCTCCTTGTGCCTCAGCACTCGTTTTTAAAATGAGGCTGGCTATTAAGGTAACAATCCTCCGCTCAACATTCTCTGAAACTCCAGCCAAAAGGCCAGGCTGGGCCAACCTGCAAGGCTGTCTGTCACTGCATCTGAGGACCTGTCACCCTGTGTGCAGCTGTGTGCCCCTGTGGTGCACAGCTGTATCTACCAGGGCCAGGATTCTGACTCACATCTGTATACAATACACCCAGCAGCACTGTCAATCAACTCGGGGGGATATTTGTTGAATGAATGAGGATATCTCAGAGGCTAAACCTCATGCTCTCACAGGCGGCCATGACCATCCAGCACTTGCTGGGCCCTCTTCCCTTCAGAGCAACCCAGAGAAGGGAGCACTGGGCTCAGGTGTGTTGTGGGTGACTGTAGCGAAACCACTTCTCTGTGTTTCAAGAAACTCAACTGTCTTTGGAGTCCACAGAAAAAAGAAAATCTAGGAACAGGGTCAGTCAGGGGCCCTCAAAGGTCTGGAAGTAACTGAGGAGGAGATTCAATCAGGGCTCATCCTGATGCTGGGGCACGGCTCTAACGCAGGGGCCAATGGGAGAGGACCTCCCTCCTCATCCTCCTGTGCTCTGGGGAGGGAGGGGCTGCATCAAGAGGCCCGTGGAGTGTCAGGCCGCCGCGCTCCCTGGTGTCACGCAGCTCATATAAAAGGATGGAGGGCCATCTTTTTAAAGGAGGTCCAGGAGCTTGGGGGTCTGCAGAGACCCACACGCTGGGGCGCCATGTCGGTCTCCTCCAGTGATCCCCCAGCAGGAACTGAGGTTTCAATTTTAAAGGTGCAAAGAGAGCTCCAGCGGCATCCCGGTTCAGGTAGCCAGCAGTGCGAGCAACCCAGGAAACGTGGGTGTGCAGACACTGGAGCAGCATCCGGGGTTGAAAGGAGGAAAACGCTGAGATGCCCCAGTGTGGACAAAGCCGGAGGTCGTCACGCTGTAGGAAGGAAGTCGGTTACAATTCCCAGCGGTATGTGTGTTTCACATGCCGGCCCTAAAGTCGTCAAGTTCACTGTCAGAAGAACGGGGTGGGGTTTCGGGGGCTGCTGGGAGAGGGGCGCGTGGGGAGTTAATATTTAATGGGGGCAGAGTCTCAGTTTGGGGAGATGAAAAGTTCTGGAAATGGATGGTGGTGACGGGAGCACAGCCATGTGAACGTGCTGACGTCCCTGGACTGTGCACGTAAAAGCGAGGAAGGTGGCAGAGCCGGAGAGAAACTCTGACAGCGTCGTCACCGCAGGACCGCAGGAAGCTCTGGCCTTCAGACCCCCAGGAGAAGGAACTGGTCAGTCCTGGTGATGCGGAGGAGACCGAAATGAACGGAAAGCAGGAAAGCCAGAGAAATTAATCCTCAGACGGGGCTGAGGCTGCCCTGCCCCTCGGTTCACCCTTGCTGCTGCCGAGCCCCGCCCCCGCCCGCAGCACCAAGGCCCCTGCGCCCCCCAGAGACCCCCCACAGCCCCTGCTCCGTGTGCACAGCAAACTCCACACCTCTCCAAGCCCCACAAAACACAACCAAACTCAGGGGAGGTGGATTTGAGAACAGGGCCGGGTGGGGGGAATGAGTGGGACAGGAAGGGTTTTTCAGCCAAAATCCACTGCGGCCCGGCCGGCGTCGCCTGTGAATGTGGCCCCACGCCGCACGTGACACCCCACAGCTCACAGGTTGTGCTGCCACCGCCTCTGGTCTGGCCTCTGATCACCTCTCTGGCTCTCTTCTTCTTCCTCACCCTCCTACACCCCATCCTTCTCGTGTAAATTTGGGGTAATTTGCTGCTTACCTCAAAGCAGCAAATTCCTCCACTGGAATTGCAGAGCGACCTCTCCCCTCCCCTGGGTGCTCCCCCGCCCCCCTGCGCCCCACTGAGCTCCCCTGCACCCCCTGTGCCCCGCTGCCCACCCCTGAACCCCCTGTGCCCCCTGAGCCCCCTGAGCCCCGCTACCCTCCCCTGCGCTCCCTGTGCCCCCCTGTGCCCCCTGCACACCTGGGGGGCTCTGCGCAGCCTCCAGCCTGAGACCAGGCAGTGCTACTCCCACCGCTGCTGGGACGTGAGCTCAGTACCTGGGGCTGCGTGATACATGCTTTAGACCGGTATTTACCCATCTAAATCAATCTGTAAAAGTAATGAAAAATAATAAAATGAAAACTAACAAGCTCAACTACATACAAATATGAAACTAACAAATGGGCAACCTTTAAAAGCAGTATTTGGAACACATCTATGGTAAACACGACTGTTTTTTTTTATGTAAATAGCTCAGATGAACCAATAAAAAGAACAGTGATGTCTTTAGCTTGAAAGAAGAGAAGGTGGTAATTGAACATTATACTCTCTGCAGATGAAATGCAAATGGCTACATAGGGGGTTCCAATCCACATTTTTTTTTTTGAGACGAGCCTCAAGCTATCCCCCTGGGTAGAGTGCCATGGCATCATAGCTCACAGCAACCTCCAACTCCTGGGCTCAAGCGAGTCTCCTGCCTCCACCTCCCAAGTAGCTGGGACCACAGGCACCCACCACGATGCCTGGCCATTTTTTGGTTGCAGCCTTCATTGTTTGGCGGCCCGGGCTGGGGATTTGAACCCGCCACCTCAGGTATACGCAGCTGGTGCCCTAGTCGATTGAGCCACAGGTGCTGAGCCCCAATCTACTGTTAAAAGAAAACACAATTCAGCATCAACATGTGTTTTTTTGTCTGTGTAATTGTCAAAAGATTTTAATGACAACCTTTAATGTGACACAGGAAGAGAAAAGTGGTCTCAGTATTCACAGAAATTTGTGTTTTAACAAAGCTTCTAGAAACAACTTGGCAATTATGATCATGGGCCTTAAAATGTCCATTTGGGTAGATCCTTCTAGGCATCTATCCTAGGTACACTCACTGAAATAAGTTCTCTGAGTTTTTTATTATGTTTTACATATATGAAAATCTGGCAAATCAACAATTTGATTAGTTGGCATCCAAAAGTATTTGGATGGGCAGGTAAATTCCGTGTGATGGAATGGAATGCTGATCCTAAAAGTCATGTTTTAGTAAATTTAAATGAAAATTAGTCAACATTAATTTTAAATTAAATATAGAAATATTCTATACACCTTAAAAGTATTAGTCAAAAACTAAATAAGCATATGTATTCAGAATACATAGTATGAATATTTTTAGTAAAAGATTGGAAGAGTGCTGAGATAAGTAGATAAGCCAGGGAAAAAACGTACCATGTAAACATCTCTTCCAGATTTATTATGAATTTAAATGTTAAAGGAAAAACAATGAAGAACATGGAAAAAATCACATTTGATGAACGCCAAGTAGCAAAAAGTGCTTAAGTAAAACATAAAAAATGCTAAATTGTAAAGAAAGAAATAAGATAATGTTAAAACGTTGTGAGAAGATTAGACGCACCCCATGGCGTGGAAGGAGATGTTTGATACATACGTGCAGTACGTAAAACCCTCATAAATCAACAAGAAAACAACAAGCAGCCTAAAAGAAAATGTGGGCAAAAGATGGAAGAGGTGCTTCACAGACGCGGCTGTGCAAAGTTCTAATCCACATATGAAAAGAGCGGCTACAGTGGAAAGGATGAGGGGTGATAAACTGTCGGTAAAGGTAGGGACAGCGCCAGCCGGGTCATCTACTCTGAGAGCCTGAAGTGCTGCCCCCACGGTGACACCTGCTCAGCCCACCCCCACCAACGCTGATCACAGGTGCAGCCCGTGACCCAGCCAGTCCACTCTCAGGTCCGTACCCATGCCCTTCATTAAAAGATGTGCACTCCTAGCCGGTGCGGTGGCTCATGCCTATAATTCTACCACTCCTGGAGGCTGAGGTGGATGGATTACCTGAGCTCAGGAATTTGAGACTAGCTGAGCAAGAGTGAAACCCCCATCTCTACTAAAAATAGAAAAACTAGCTGGGCATTGTTGGAAAGTGCCTGTAGTTCCAGCCGCTTCGGAGGCTAAGCCAAGAGGATTTCTTGAGCCCAAGAGTCTGAGGTTGCTGTGAGCTATGATGCCACTGTATTTTACCACGGGTGACAGAGTAAGACTCTGAGAAAGAAAAGAAAAGAAAAGAAAAGAAGAGGGGAGGGGAGGAAAGACTCCACCTGTAATCCCAACATTCTGGGAGGCTGAGGGGCAAGGATTCCTCAAACTCAGGAGACCAGCCTAAGCAAGAGTCCCATCTCTACGAAAAATAGTAAAAGAAAATGAGCCAAGCATGGTAGTTTACACCTGTAGTCCCAGCTACTTGAGAGGTGAGGTAGAAGAATTGCTTGAATCCAGGAGTTTGAGACTGCTGTGAGCTAGGCTGAGGCCAGGGCACTCTAGCCATGGTGACAGTATAAGACTCTTGTCTCCAAAAGATCTGTAAGCCCTCAGGTACTTATAGGGCAGTTTTCCACTATTTATTAGTGGGTAAATAGTGTGCTATTTATTCACTAAGGAGAGCAGTGTAGAGCCGGGGGATGAGCAGACCACAGGACCTTACTTTCAGTACCAGAAAAAGCATGCCATGCCATCCCAGTTATGTCAAGCTTGAAAAAGGACAAGGCAAACTCATGCTGATTGCAGCTTCCCCTGGGGGTGGTGGGGTGGGGGTACAGAGGTGACAGGAAGGAGACCTAAGGAAGGGTGCAGGGCTGATTCTTGATCCTGGAGCTGGTTGCACAGGTGTGTTCAATTGATGAAAATTGCCTTAGGACTTGTATCTGTTTTGTGTGTAAATTATACTTAAACCTTTGCTTTTTTAAAAGAAGAGGGTTCTAGTTTTCTACTTTCTCTCCTTGCTTTTTAAAATGAGCCTCAATTGTTCTGCCATCCTGCAGTTCGCTGTGGTTTTGTTTGCATTGGGGTCTGGGGTTGGCCTTGTTGCCTTCCTCAGAATAGACCCTGAGACTTGTCAGAC
Source organism: Galagoides demidoff (assembly GCA_963574575.1). Classification (NCBI taxonomy): domain Eukaryota; kingdom Metazoa; phylum Chordata; class Mammalia; order Primates; family Galagidae; genus Galagoides; species Galagoides demidoff. The sequence goes on from CAUYQV010152995.1 coordinate 33,532, forward strand.
CCCTGGCCGGGGGCCGGGGGGGGGGGTGGGAGAGGACAGTGTGTGGGGGAAGAGGTTCCAGTCCTTAGTGAGGGTGCTTCTCATAACACTGACAGCTCAGCCTGCCAGCCGAGCACTCAGCGCGTCCTTCCGGGGCAGCGGCCACCCATGTCCTCCCAGTCCAGGTTCTGACCCGGGCACAGCATGTGTTCCAAGGCCAGCCTGGCATCATCTGTGTTCAGTTCTGCCCCAGGAGGACTTTGTTAGCAGTCCTTTATGAACCAGAAAGTGTCAAGGAGAACTGGGAAGAGCAGGGCTGTAAATCGATTCCAAATGTGGCTCGTTTAACCATCAATCAGCTTAGGGGACTCAGAAGACACTGCCATTGGCCCAGCACTTTGGCTGAGCATCTCATTTATGCCTCAGTCGGGCGCACTGCTCACCTACCACACCCTGTGGTCAGTGTGCTGGAGAAGTAGCAGACTCCCAGCTCACACTGGCTTGTGTATTATTGCCCTAAACAGATAAATCAGGGCATGGTGGGTATGGTCTGGCCTGGCTGTAGCTCTGTTTCTGCTGTTTTCTCAGCCCTGCCGTCTCTCTGTGCTTGCCACCTGCTGGGGGGCCCACACAGCTGGGACACCCCAAGAGAGGTCAGAAAAGGGGGATCTTCCCATAGCATTGCCCCCATAACTGAAATGGCAGTAGCCCCCAAGTCTATCTGATTCCTTATTCACCCCCATAACTGATCAGCCACGTCCTGAATTCTGAGCTGACCAGAACATTCCTGGAGCCAGGAAGACGGCCTCTCTCATTGGCCAAGGCCTGCTTGGCCTGCCCAACCCACTGGGCCAGGGGAATAGGTGTGGCCCAGCCAGGCCCTTCCTGGGCTATGGGAGGAGCTGCTATCTCCCAAACCACAGGGGACTGAGGAATGGCAAACCCTCCATTCATTTCACCCTCCAGTATGTGGAGGGAAAGGGGAATCACATGGTCTGACTTCAGGTGTAAAGCATGATTTGCGTTTGTTACCTTGAGATGAGGAGGAAGCACACAGTAGGGTCTTTTTCTTCCCCAGGAGTCCTTTTTGAGAAACATACACTGGACACCCAGTTTGTACTGGGCCCTGTGTTTGGCCCTGGAGCGTGAAAGGGTAGACCTGACCTTGTGGGGCTCTGGAACCGCACCCCCTCCCACCACACTCCCACCTCTCAGGATCCATGTGAGGTGAGGACACCTTGGTGGTTGGGGTAGAAGGTGCAGGATCTTAACAGCAGGAACGCCATGCTGAGGGCTGCCTGGGAGTGCTCTGGCTGGGCGGCGGTGGGTGACACGTCTCCCCAGCCTTGCTTGGAACCTGGCTGCACTGAGCAGTCTCATTACCTGGGAATGGGGTGACCCGGGTAATTCCTGAGTCAACTTTTCTTCCTTGAGGCCTCTCAGAATAACTACTTTTCTCCCCCTTCCTTCCTTTCTATGAAGGGCAGCTTTGGGGCCGTGAAGGGCTGGGAAAGGAAGGAAACTGCTTCGGGAAGGACATTTTTGTCGGCTGCCTCTATCTTCCCTCCGAGTGACCTCTTGTTTCAAAAGCACTGGCCTTTTCCAAGGTCTGGGAAAAATACCAAGAAAAGCCCAGGAACGCCTTCTTTTAGGAGCTGACCTTTTCTGCCTTTCATGTGGTAAAGAATTCCCCTTTGAGGGTCCCCCTGTGTAAACCCTTTAATTGCATAGCTAATACAAACCAGAGCAGAAAGGACCCATCCAAGAGTTCGTGTTTAGATTCATTACCATTTTCAAAGGGGACCCTGGTCCGGCTTTTATCTTGTCTCCAATCAGCTGACCACGGCCTGTGTTTAGGAAGGGCTTAGCAGAAGAGATAACACATTATCACTCCTTCCCACCTGGTGTGGTGGGAGGAGGTTTATGAAGATAATTAAATCTTAACTCTCAGTGAGTGAGGAAACCCAGGCTCCTGGGAAACAACTTTTCCCCTGCTGGGGGGGCCCACACAGCGGGGACACCCCAGGAGAGGTCAGAAAAGGGGGAGCTTCCCACAGCATTGCCCCCCAAAGTGGTGAGTCAAAAAGGGGCAAATGAGACTGATTCTTGTTGCAAAAGGTAAGTGAACCCCCACGTAGACACAGTGCTGAGAGGTCAGGAGGCGAGGGGACCCCTGCGTACACACGGTGCTGGAGGTCAGGAGGCGAGTGGACCCCCACGTAGACACTGTGCTGAGAGGTTTGGAGGCTTCTTGCTAGAAGTGACCTGTGGATTAGCTCAGTGTGAAGTTCATGGAGGACACACATGCATGTGCCTGTGCGTGACCCGAGGACAGAGCGGTCATCAGCAGAGCTGTGGGGCTCAGGCTGCTCTTCTGTTTGGGAGGACTGTGGTCAGCTGATGGAGTCCAGATGAGGGTGACAGCTAATCAGTCAGCAACTGAAACATCCCAAAAGGTCTCCGTGTGTGTGTCCACCAGTCCCAGAGGAGCTGGTTTATGGCCCTCACTCTGCCAGAGCGACCACGAGAGAGAAGATGGGAGAGTTGGGAAAGAAGAATCTGGGGCCCCCCTTTTACCATTCCTGGAGACTGCTCCTCTGTTGATTGGGGTGATTGGGGTGCCTGCTGGGATGCTGCCTCCTCCAGGGAGGGTGGGTCTGAAAACACAGTCAGACTTGGAGCATGTGGGCTCTGTGCTGAGCATGCTTCTTGGGATGGAAACAGATCCAGAAGTTTCATAGCCCAGAAATATCAAACGAAGCCAAAGATTCCAGACTGGGTCCTCACCAGACAAAGCTTTGAAGAATGAAGATGTCTCTGGTCACCCAGTTTTGTCTGATCTGGCGCCAAACACAGCCAGAAAGCACTTCCCCAGGGACCAAGAATCGGAAGGTGTCCAGCTGCCTCTGTCCTTGCAGGTGTGGGAGGTGGCACATCCCTCTGTCTAGAGAACCCAGCAGCCACAACAGTCTTGTCTGATGGCAAACCCAATGACCTGTCCTTCTTTTGTCTTTATAAGAGCTAAGAGTATCTACTTGCTCCTATAGTTTATCCTGCAAAAATTACCAGGCTGCCATTTTCTCTCAGACATATTCCAGTAACTTCTTTGTTTATCTACTTACGCAAAGCAAAACATACCCCTAAATGATCTTTTGAGGATTTAGTAACTTAAAACAAATGTTATATGGGATTTTAGAGAGTTTTAAAGTTGAAATTCAGTACACAAATGCATTGGAGTCAGGTTTTTTTAAACCTTAACCCTTTCTCTCAATCTAACCCTAACATAAAGCCAGCCCCTAACTCGTGTTCCTTGAACTCAAACTCAGGGAATAAAAAAGACACAACTGTTCGTCTGTCCACTGATATATTTTGCAAAACATCAGGGATTGTCTACAATCTTGCATGGCACCCTATGAAAATCTGTCTCAAAACCGAAAAAATCACGTTTCTGTTTTGTTTTTAAAGTGGGTGGAATGCAGAAAGGCAGAAGGAAATTCTGTTTTCTAGACTGCTGATTTAACTTGGAAACTTCTGGATCTGTTTCCATCCCAAGAAGCGTGCTCAAACCTGGAGAGGCATTTTCCGTGGCTTTGATTGCTTGGAAGGCATTGCCAAGTTTAGAAGTGTAAATATTCTAAAAAGTAATATTAACAAATTATTTCGGGGCACAACATCCACTTTTCTTATTATTTGTAAAGGCTTGGGAGTCTCGCTCATTATATCATTATAAAAACAGAGGAAACAATAAAATGAATATGCCCTGAAAGGAGAAAAATACTCTTCACAGATAAGACAGTTAAAAATAGAGAGTTATTTAAAATCATTTTGAGTGGCTTTAAAAGACAAATACATGAAAACCAATGTGACTATAGATGCTCTTTACAACAGTATCAGAAATAGAAGGGATTTTGAGAAAATAGACAAAATATAAATAAAACTTCCATTTTATAGGAAGTCATAAAAGATATCTATTAAAGGGGAGAAAAATATTTCTAGACATACAGATGAATAATCCAAACAGTATTTTTATGAGCTTGGCAAAAATAGTTTTGAAATTTATATGAAAAAACAATTGTCTTAGAGTTCCAAAAAGACTCTCTTAAAAATGAGAGTAACAGAAAAGATGTTTATAATCTCAGAAGACATTGAGAAGTATTTTAAGAAGAACATTAATTAAAACAGTAGAATATTCGTTTAAAAATCTAAGATCTGAAAAGAATACAATATAAACCCTGAGTTAAAGGCAGTCATATATAGAAATGTAGATTGTCACATACAGAATTTCATATTCTCTAGTAGCTAAATTAAACAACGATAAAGAGAAATGGGTAAAACTAATTTTCATAATATATTTGATCTAACCCAGTATATCAAAAACGGTACCGTTTCAATGTGATCATTCAAAACAATAATTAATAAGATACCTTACATCCTTTTTTTGTACTGAGTCTTTGGAATGTGGACTATTTACGTTTCAAATATTTATCAGCCCCAGGTGGCTGGTAGCTGTCACATCCTTACAGCACAGATTATGGAGGAGAATTTTGTTACTGAACAAGATCAGCAAAAATATGGAGAAGAAAAATGGATATTTAATAAATGGTGTATGTCCTTGTAATTATTTGTAAAATCCAGAAGTATATCACAGTGAGCTACACCCGTACCATCAGGTCGTCTGATGTAATACATTCTAGGTGGAGTAGATCATACACTGTTTTTAAAACAGAAAAATAGAAAAGCCTGCAGTAAGCTGAACAGTGTCCTGACTTGTGGACCTGGGTGGGAGCCTGCTGGTTCCAGGAAAAATGGGGCCTAGGAGGAAGGAGGGGTGGAGACGGCAAACAGTGGAGTGAGTGACCTGTGTGTGTGTGTGGAGAGGGGGGACCTAGGGAAAGACAGCCAGCAGTCCAAGGCCCAGAAACCACGAGGGAGAGGGACTCGGACAGCTGTCCAGACCCTGGATCGGGCGGGCCAGGCAGTGCAGCAGGAGTTTCCAGGCGCTGGTCCAATTTGGAAGTCTAGAAGGACATTGGCCAGTGTTGGGTAATCTGTCCACCGTGGACAGGGCCCCACCCGTGGGAGCTCCACCCAGGAAAACTGGAGTTGAGCCCTGGAATGAAGGTCTTTGTGAAGTCAGGATGTCTTAAGAGCCATCAGGGTTCCGGGAGCAGCTCCCTTCCTGGAGGGGATGTGGGGACCACAGACCACAGACAGACGGTGCCATCAGGGAGAGAGAAGGGCAGAAGCTGAGGGCCCTGGACAGACAGCTGTGGGGGTGGAAGGTTGGTAGGAAAGGTATCAAAATCTCAGTAGGCAATCGCGTAAAAGATACCATTGAATAATGTGTACAGAAAGATCTACAATTGCCAAACAAATTTGGGGAGTATTCTGTTCATTTTAATAATTGTAAGATGGAAATTTTAAAAAAAGGATGAACTTTCACTGTTTGGAAATAGGACTTACAAAAACTTCAATTACTTGGTGAGGATGAGGATGTGGTTCCACTGATATGGTGAAGTCATTTAGCAAGAAGCTCATACTTGTCCCAGTAAAGTAAGTCTAGGTTTTTATCCTAAGAGTAATAACTTAAAGACAGAAAAAGATTGACAAGAAGTGGGGCATTATTTCATTACTTTAACTATAAAATCACAAATACATCTGAGCAATGACTGGAAGGGAACAGAAAAATAAAGGCCCTGGGTGTGAATATTCTCCTCTTTAAAATGCCTTCTTGGGTCATTAGTACATTTTTCCTTCATTTTTAACCATATATTGAAACAAAGAAGCAGTTTCTTTTTTGCTCACAAAGATTATTGACTAAGGCCTTCTGCCTGGCTCATTACCCTGGGGTGTCCAGAGGGTCGGGGGCTGAGACTTCCAGCCCTGATCTTAGAACATTTGAGTTTGCAGGCCTCTGTCTTTCCTGGCTATCGGTCAGCCTTTTAAACAGGTACTCAGAAGCTTTAAAGGGCTTTCTCTGGCCAATAGTCCAAGGTCCTATAGGTACTCTTAAAGAAATGTTCCCATTCAGTGAGATGGTCATCTCCGTCCTAGACTTTCTTAAAAGAATAGTAATGTCTTTCACTGACCCATCACACTGTCCCCCACTAACCAAAAGCCAAAATCCAAAACAGATTATGGTGCTAACAGCCTGTGTGTGCGTGGCCAGGGTAGTAAGTCTTTGTTGTCATTACACTGTTTTCCGACACCTGGGAGGAGCAGGAGGTGGTCAGCGCATTATCCCAGAGGTGTCTGCGTTCTGCTCTGGAATCAATGACACTGATCTCAGGAGTTAGCGGGAGGGGACACTCACTGTGGGTCAGTTGATGGACACTATTACTGCTGGTGACTTCCTGAGAAGTGAAGAATCAGTGTGAACCCCTCAAATCGCTGGGCCTTCCTGAGGGTCACGCAGCTTCTCCCGCTGCAGACTCAGGGACCAGGGAGCACCCGTGCATGGATGGGGGTCTGGGGCTGCTGTGACCAAGTCACACAGACTGGGCGGCCTGCACAGCCGACGTACAGAGTCGCACAGACTGGGCAGCGTGCCCAGCCGACGCACAGAGTCGCACAGACTGGGCGGTGTGCCCAGCCGACGCACAGAGTCGCACAGACTGGGCGGCCTGCCCAGCCGACGCACAGAGTCGCACAGACTGGGCGGCGGGCACAGCCGACGTTCCGTCTCACAGTTCTGGAGGCCGCAAGTGTGAGATGGAGGGCGTGTTTTGGAGGCCTCCCTCCTCAGTTCCTGGGTAGATGGTCACCGTCTCTGGTGTCTCCACCTGGTCTTCCTGCTGTGTGTCTGTCCCAATCTCTTCCTGTAAGGACTCTGGTCACATTGGATTAGGGCCCACGCCAATGACCCCATTTTAACTTAATTATTTCTCTAAAGGGCTGATCTCTGAACACAGCCACCTTCCAAGGGACCAGGGGGCTCCAACATGTGAAGCTGGGGGCTGGGGAGGCAGGGTGGGGATGGGGAGAGGAGACTCTGCCTGTAACAATGTGTGAGGTCAGAAGGGGCCATCTCTGTTGGTGGCTCGGAAGCTGCAGGATTTCACATTTCCGTACAGTATCTCAGCTCGCCCTGCGAGCACGGGCGTCAGGAAATCTCAAGCTGCATGCAGGTGAATGTGCCAGCAGACCCCTGCTGACCTGTCCAGGGGCGACCCAGAGAGCAGCACCCACTTCCCCTTGCGGTTCTTGAGATTTCCGACTCCACCCTGAAGTCACCTCATGGGAAGGAAACCTCAGCATGTAGGCGCCCACAAGCCTCCCTGCATCTCCCAGGCCTTGGACTCAGCAGGGCCAGGGTGAAGTCCCCTTGTCCAGGTACTTCTGGGTATTCTGGGTACACACTGTGACTTTCCTTCTGCCAGGCCTGGCACCCCAGTGCCACCTCCATCTGACCAGCACAGGGGGCTTCCAGTACCATCATCCCTGGGTCAAGGGCCACATCTATATTTACCTTCTGCTACAATGCGCCTTAGCCCCGACATCCTTGCCGGGTGAGCTGAGGCCCACTCCACTCGCCGTCTCACCTGAGAGGCCCGGCCTCCTGGACGTGCTCCCTGCCATGCTTGCCTCCCTGAGCTCCCCTCCGTGCAGGTGGCCCGGGCGTGCTCTCAGTCCAGCGTGACGCTGTGCGTAACAGCAGCCTGAGCTCATGTTCGTTGCCTTCCACACACTTTGGCTTCCAGACATATTGAGAGTTGATTTGAAATGCAGGGGACGATAGATGAGATCTGTTTGGCTCTTACGCAAACAGACGCGAGCATTTTGACAGCCACGTGCAGGTGGCTCTGAGGTCCAGCATTCCTGCTCCCGTTGGGGTGTGAGGCAGGGATACCCCCCTCGGGGGGCATATCAGCATGTCCACAGCATGGGCCTTCACATGGCCACAAATGTCTTGTGCACCCTGCACAGAGCACACACGTGGCCTATTGCTGCGGTGGGACTACCCTGCAGGGCGGGTGTTTCCCTCAGAGGAGACACCGCCAACTCAGGCGGGTATTTATTCTCCGAAGAGGTCAGTGGATGTTATGAAACACTTGCAGCTGGGAAGACAGATTCCAAGACACACAGGAAACACCATGGCTCTCTCTGCCTGCCAGCACGGCTGTGCAGGACGAGGCGTCCTCTACAGAGCGTATGTACCATTAAAATAGTCGCCCTGTCCCCTCCCTGCACCATCTGAGCAAGGCTGGAAAACATTCTCCAAGAACTGAACGGAACGGAGCATTCCTAGGACAGCCCCAAGATGTCAGATGTGACACCGTGAGCTTAACTCTCTGCTTACCCGCCACTTTAATCACAGAGGAAAAACAACTTGGAAAGCGTTTTGAAATTAGGCATAAAATTACTCTAATTGGCATTACTCCAATGCAGCATAGTGTGACCTGCAAAAGGCCAGCAAACTTTCAGGGCTGCCTCTCACATCTATCTCTTTACGATTTTATAAAAAAAAAAAAAATAAGAAGAACTTAAGGGCAACCAGAGGTTTTTCAGCTTAATGGCTTAAGTCTTTGGTGGTCACCAAGTGTTACAATTTCTAACAGTAGTGGGAAGACAGGGAAATAGAAGGGAATTACAGACCTGAGCTTGGCAGAAGAACTTAGGAACAGGAAGGGGGGGCTTAGGAACCAAGGGAGTCGGGCAGGGCAATGGCCCTCAGAAGCCCCGTCACAGCTGCTAGACAAATTGCACGGAGAAGTAGCCCAGCTGTGGCTTTGTAAGGAATCCATGCAAGACGACACCTCTGGGCAGCCTAGTTCTCTCTACAGCACTTCTTACAACTGCATGGAAATCTCCAATTATCCCAAAATAAAAAGTCTAACTTAAAGCTGCAGTAGGGATGGGAATAAGGTTCCTCCCAGTAGCTGCCCACCTGCGCATCGATTGAAACTTCCTTGAATTCTTTAGGTAAAAAAGAGGACTCTAGGGACACACTGCCCGCATCTCTGCCCACGGGTTGGCCATGGGGGTTGGAGAGCTCTCTGCAGGGAAGATGGCCCCGGAGGGCACGTGCCCACCCTGGCCTCCCTGCTTCTGAGGGGAGGGCTCAGTGCCCGCGGATGCTAATGCTGCCCAGACAACACCTGTTCTCACATCTTTAAAAGGAACAGGAAAGTTTGAGAGGCATTCACCTAGGGAGGAGACTCCCTGAAGGGTTTGCTGTTGACATTTATGTCCTTCCAAAGCATGGCTGTCAGCATTCAGGCAGCTCTTGAAGGCCTTCTGGCCACTGGGAGCAAGGTTGGCCTGGAGGTCAAGTTTCCTGAGCTGGTTCAGCAGGGCTTCAGGTTGGGGGCTTTCTGAGGAGGCAGGACCCCCAGATAAGCCAGCCTCACTCATGCCATCACCTACCTGAGACTGGCTCTCCACCATGACAGCCTTCATATAACTTTTGCCATGGTGGGGACAGGCCAGGGCCTGCAGGTGGAAGGTGCAGAAAGGTTTTCTTAACATTCTCATTTCTTAATGCTATTCTACTCGTGAAGTACAATTCTATTCGTGAAGGAGATAGTTTTGAAAATCAGCTTCTATGTCCTACCTTTTAGATATTTATGAGAACTTGGAAATAAGGCATACGTGGACTGCTGTGTCACCACGGAACGTGACAGGTGGAAGGTTTAGGAAGGAGATGTTGCCACCCGAATACAAACACAAGATTGCTGTGCGAGCACGGACCCCGTGCCGAGGCCATTTTCTCACAGGTGGGAGCAGATTAATGCTCCTCCTGCTTGACCCTTCGGACCGAGTGTGCACATTTGCAAAACATGTGTCTTCTGGAGCCTTGGAACTACTCTACTTACTAAACTGCCCAGTAGCCCATCCTGCTGAGCTGACTCAGGCTTGTCTGATTTGACTCCAGGGTTAGACAAAGGGGACAAGGCCTGGGGACAGCAGCTGGTTTTGGAGTTACCTTGTGCTCAATTCCCAAGACACCCGAGCCACCTTCCGAGACGGCAGCTGTGTGCCCAGCTGGGGGACGAGTGTGTGCACCCAGCACCTGCTGAGCCTTGCCTGTGTCGCCACCTGCCCACAAACTTGCATTCTACCTGCCCTGGACCTTTCACCCACCCTTCCTAGTGGGAATTCTGAGTAAAAGGAAGTGCCCACCTGTGTCAAACGATGCCCTGAGCACGCTGCCCTTGACCCAGCTCTGTATGTGTACCACAAAGATGGGGATTAGTTCTTTCTCTGAAATGCCCCATCAGTGACAAGCCCACCTATGGAGTCTGCAGCCCTGAAACTGTGCTTTGCAGAGAAGGTTATGCATACCCACTAGAGGAAAATTTAGGATTATTTATTTTACTCAGCTTTGGACTATTGATTATATTAAGATAAGCATATATATGTGCATATTTTAAAGATAAAATTGAGACAACTTGAGCTTCTCAGGGGCTGCCCCTGCCATTTCCCCAGATCTTGGGGTCACACACACATTCACTGCAGTTGGGGGTGATTTGGTGAAAATATCTGAAGGCTGCAAGGCACTTAGGGACACCGGATGCAGGGCATTTAGGGACACCGTCTTCTGTGAGACTCTGGGTACTGAGCCAACCCCAGCAGGGCTCCCAAGACCCTGCCCTCGCCCCCCACTCCCTCCGACTCTGTCTTTTCTGTCTCAACTCCCTTAGGAATGAATCTGTGGTCACTATGTCTCCATGGCCTCCACATTCCTGGGGTGGAAACTGGAATCTGGCTGCTGTCTCGGTTCTTCAGGCTGGAATCAGTAGCCCTTCTCCCTGGGAGAGTGAATCAGCTGCCTGACAATGGTGGCAGGGAGACAGAGACGGCTCTCACCACAAGGCTCAGCCATGCAGATGCTCTGCTTTGTACCTGCCAAGAGGTGACCCCCCAACCCCAAGACCTTCCTGGACCATGTCCAGGCTCCTCCTTCCTCACTCCCCAGGTATGTGCTGTCTCGCCCTTCTCTCTGGGCCTTTGCACCTCTTGTTCTGTCTGCCCGGCTGGTCCTACATCCTGTAAAGAGCTGGCCAGGGGCTGATTAGGGCAGTGATTTTCAACCTATGTGCCATGAAAGGATCTCAGGTGTGCCGCAAAAATTTTTAAAAATCAATTAAATTATTTTCAAAAGAAGTTCAAAGCACAGTAATTATATTCTTTTTTTACTTTTATTTTTGATCAACATAATTTAAGTGTGCCATGGAAGTTTAGCTATAGGTTCAAATGTGCTGTGAGATGACAAGGTTGAAACTCACTGGTTAGGGCCACAGCCCCTCCCTACTTGGGCCGAGTCAGTCACTGCTGGCACCAGAGGATGAACAGGTGATTAGCACAGAGAGTGCAGCCCCCAGCAGCTCCGATTGGAAGGGCTGGGCAGAAGCCTGGGCATCTGCACGCCTTACACACAGCTCGTTGCTGAGCTGTGGCCGGGCAGCACTGTTTCAGAACATTGCTCTGATGTTTGCTGCCCCGCAGACCAGCAGCACCTGGGAGAGGTGGAAACTAACAGCCCTGGGCCCTACCCCAGACCTCGTGAACCAGAAACTGCTTCTAAGCAAGATTGGCAGGTGCCCTGAGTGTCTAGAGGCAGGTGACGTGCTGCTCCCGGCTGAGCCCCTGGGGGACAAGGACTTCTCTTTGTGCTTCTTACACACCAGACAAAGGAAGGAATAGGGTAGAGAGGCCAGAGCTGAGCAGATCAGCTTGAGAGCGAAGGTGCCCCAGTCGTGTGTGCCCACGCCGATGAGTATCAGACCTACCAGGATGCTCCAAAGTGGATTAACCGGTGCTTAGAAGAAAAATCAACCAGCATCTCTGACTGCTTGCTAGGTTTGAGGGTCTCATGAAAGTGCAGCATCACTGCAGCCTGGTGACTTAAGTAAAATGCAAATCTGAGTTAGTAAAAGGACAGCTTTGCAGGTGTGCTCTCAGCTCCCTGGAGAGGTCTGATGGATTTCCACATGACGGGGCCCCTGCCCACCAGTCCTGACTGCAGGCTGCAGCTCTCAGCTGCTCAGGCCCAGGCTCAGAGCTCAATTTTCTGTTAATAACTTATTATGTTGTTATTGCACGTTTTGAAACCTACAAGGGTTTCCTTCACCAGGCACCGGAACTGACAGCCACCGTCTGGAAGCCTGGTGAGGAGTGGCAGGCCAGGCGCCCCTCATGCCTACACCAGCATCTGGGACACGGAGCTCCTGCGCTGGCGGGGCCTGGGCCGCCCTGCAGCTCAGCAGATGGAGAGTATGTGAGACAGATCAGCACATCTGGCAGAGGAGGCCCAGAGTAGGGCGGTGATGAATGGAACAAGAACGCCTCACTCCCCAGGGACGATTCCTTGAAGAAGGAGGCTCCTCTGAGCCGCACCTAGCGCCAGTCAGGAGCAAGTTCTTTACTTCCGTGCCCTCGAGTGAGAAATGGAGAAGGTCAGCTCTACGGAAAAGTTGTCCAGCTAAGGATTGCGGGAAAAAAAATTGTACAATAAACATGTGGATAAGGCAACTCCAAGAGCCTCTTATTATGTGTCAGATTACTGATGGGGCCCGAGTGGCCAGAGCAGGCAGGGAGCTGGCTCAAGCGGTGGAGACCCCGAGCCCCTCCCCATCCGCTGTCACTCCTGGACATGCACAAATCCTGCAAATGGGGTTCTATTTTTTTTTTTTTTTTGCCAGTTCCGGCTAAGTTCACTGAAAAAGTACCCATCCCCCCTTCTCTCCCCCAGCTCCACGTGGTGGGACGGGGGCACCTGGGACTCCTGAGACTGCACACCTGTGAGTCAGGTGCTCCACTGAGGCTGAGGAGGAAGCTGGAGGCACAAACACCTGTCTCCTCCTCCATCACTTGACCTCAGGGGACCTGGGCACCAGGCTGCGGGCTGGGCTGGGGGATGCTTCCAGAACTTTATCCTTTAGCCCCCCAAGGATGGGGCATTTTCCAGAGGACTGGGCACTTCCTCTCGGACCCCACCATTTTGGAACATTTCCCTTAATGACCCTTCTGTTCAGCACGTGGCCAGCAGCTTTGGAGGTGCAAGGCCTGTCATGGCAGGATAAGGACGTCTGGGCAAAATCCCTGTGCAAGGGGAGCGCTGACTCTCTGGAGACCGAGGAGCTTTGCATGCTCTCCTGACAGCCCCGTCTGCGGCTGGGTTCACTGCCAGCCTCACCACCTTTCCTCCCTATTCTTGGGTCACTGAGGAAGCAACTGCCTTTGCAGCAGCCCAGCTCACGCCGCCCTGGTGGGAATGTTCATAGTGCACCCATGTCTGCTATAACCAACAGTTTCCAGACTCTGCCCACAAAATTTACCCAACCAGCTTCTCCCTCCAGCTGGCCAGAAGCAGCTCCTCCAGCCACAGCCACTCTGAGTTCCTCTCAGTCTGTGCCAGGCAAACCCACACACACCCCCACCTCTAACTGTGTGCAGAATTTCACTGAAACTCCCCAGGGCACTCCCACCACGGGTCTTACTTGCTACCTTCATAATTTTCCCATTTCTCTACCTCATGATCTTGGGAAAATGTCAGCACCCGAGGAGCCAAGAGATGGCAGCGCTTCAGAAACAACTCACAGCAGGTCCACGTCTTCCAGCCCAGCCAGCATCTCATGACTGTCTTTACCTTTCACTTCACACCTGAAGGTCTGTTTCTGAACCAACAGATGATTATGGTCGTGGTCTTCGGAGCCTCCTTACCACGTCCACCTGTCCTTGTTCTTTTCTATTTGGATAATGGGCTGGAAAACCTCAAAGTTAAGAAGCTGTGGCTTTTCCCCAAATCAGAAAGCAAGTTGAGGGTGGTAAAGATGGATAACCCTTCTTTGAAACTTGTTTCATGGGTTAGAGATTATGTAGCTGCATGTGTGTGTGATATGTGAGTGTGTGTATGTGTGTTGCATGTGTGTTCGTGTGTGTGCACTTTGATCTGTGTCTGCTGCCCTCTGACCTTAGCCATGAGGGGGCGGTGCCCTGGGAGGGGACAGCTGACTGTGGTATGACAAACCTAGCATTTATCTGCAGCTCTCTTCTCTCTCACCTAACTGCAAGTGGAGACGGCAAGAGCTAACTGTCCGCTCTCCCCGTCTCCCTCAGCAGAGGGCAGCCCTGGGTACAGTTGTGGGCGGGAAGGCTAGGTGCCCAGTACCGGCTGGGCTGTGCTGTGGTGACAAACCATTCTGACACTTCAGTCACTGCACGGAACAGGCTTATCTCTCAGCTGCACCACGTGCCCAGTTGGACCTGACGGGTGTCTCTCTCTCACGCAGTCATGGGGACCCAGGCTGTGAGGCCTGCGCCACTTTGTGGCTGTGCCATCTGGAATCTTTGGCTTTTGATGTTACCACAAATGGAAAAGGACAGTGGAACACATTTCAGGTTTGTAAGTACGTGGCTGTGAAGTCTCACGGGTCACTTTTGCTCATTGTCTCCAGGAAAGAACCTGTCACATCATCTCAACCTAAGAGCAAGGAAGGCTGAGAACTGCAGGGAAGCAATGTTATGGAGCCTTTGGTAAGAACCCACTGCCCCGCGGTGTGAGGGGAGACCACTGGAGGCTTCGGTTTCCTGATAGAAGGGACGAATGTTGCTGTATAACTGCCCCCTGACCCCTCGCCCCTGCCTCCTGCTCAAGCCCTCCTGGTTGGGATGCTCATGGTGCTGGCCCTGGGGCAGTGTCCTGAGACCATGACACAACCAAAAGCAAGCTGCTGGCTGTGGGGTAGAGAGCGTCCCGGAGAGCATCCGATGCCCCTGCCCAGCCTGCTCTCGCCTGGCTGGCCGACTGTGTGGGTTGAGGCCACTGTTAGCTGTACACCCTCTCACACACATGCAAAATCACCCCTCACTGGCGCAGAGGATTGCAAGAGATGGCAGCCCTTCAGAAACTACGTACAAGAATTATAACATGGAGAGGGACAGAAGGAGAGAGGGGAGGGGAGACAGAGAGGAAGGGTGGGGAGGGCGCTCCAGATCCAGGCTCTGTTCAGAATGGAGTTAACACAGAACTCTACTTCTTGTTACAAGGTTCATCTATCCAGCCACAGCTTGTCCCCAGTAAGCCCTACTCTTCAAGGACAGTCCTGGACCTCAGCACCACTAAAAAACTGGTAGAAAGTCCTTGAACCCTTGGTACCATATAGACCATGGCTGCAGAACAGTAAAAGGACATCATCTGGGGCCCCACATTGAAGGTGACACTGACTCAGTCAACCCCCTTCTCAGCCAGTGAGCTCAAGTGACGGGTACACCCCGTTGTCCCCCGCACACCCCTCCCTCTCACCAGGTTTAGCCAGAACGAGATGCCACCTCTTTCCTCTCTAGCCACCCCTCCTCTTGCCCCCTCAAGGCAGATGGACAGTAGCACAGACCTCCTGAACATTTAGGAGCTGGAAGGGCCCGGTTGCCTGGTTTCCTGGCATCCTATAATGTTGGACCTTCCATTAACTAAAAAGACTTTCTGCTAACCCCAAGGCTCACCTGGGCCCGTATCTTGGGTTCCCTTCAGTTCTTTCTTTCCTACCCCCGTCTCTCCCACCTGCCCTGGATCCAGAGAGTCCTGCTGCCTCTGACACAGACCGTGGGGCCTCCTGTGCTGCCTTCATCTTCTGCTAACCTAGAGCCCCGAATGAGGATTTGGGGAGCCCTGCTTTCCGTGGCACATCTTTTTAATACTCACACACACAAACTCAGCACAAATGCCCCAATCTGCCTATAAAACATGGGGTGCTGGTTGCAGTACATTGAGCTCTGTAGAGACAGCGCTGGGGCAAGTGAGAGCCAGACGGGCACTGGGGGACTCTGTGCCTCACGAGGAAAAATAAACATGGGCACAGGAGATCTTAAGAAACCAAGAGGCAAAATGTCATCATAGGCATTCTTTGTGCAAACTTTCAGGAGGAGCACAAGAAGAAGCACCCTGATGCTTCAGTCAACTTCTCAGAGTTTTCTAAGAAGTTCTCAGAGAGGTGGAAGACCATGTCTGCTAAAGAGAAAGGAGAATGTGAAGATACCACAAAGGCGGACAAGGACTATTATGAAAGAGAAATGAAAACCTATATCCCTCCCGAAGGGGAAACAAAAAAGAAGTTCAAGGATCCCAATGCACCCAAGAGGCATCCTTCGGCCTTTTTCTTGTTCTGTTCTGAGTATCGCCCAAAAATCAAAGGAGAACATCCCAGCCTATCCATTGGTGATGTTGCAGAGAAGCCGGGAGATGTGGAATAACACTGCTGTGGATGACAAGCAGCCGTAGGAAAAGAAGGCTGCAAAGCTGAAGGAAAAATAGGAAAAGGAAATTGCTGCAGACCGAGCTAAAGGGAAGCCTGATGCAGCGAAAAAGGGAGTCATCAAGGCTGAAAAAAGCAAGAAAAAGGAGGAAGATGAGGAAGATGAGGAAGAAGAAGAAGATGATGAATAAGTTGGTTCTAGCGCAGTTTTTTGTTCTTGTCTATAAAGCATTTAACCCCCCTGTACACAAC